>JABUQX010114697.1:15000-38965 GCA_015478945.1 Trachelipus rathkii
AGACTTAGCGGATCTTCCAGAATTAATCTCTCAGAGAAAATAACCGTGAGGAATAGAAGAGGGTAAGGCTATTAATACTTTAGGAACTCTTTACGTGAGTAGGGAACATTGGGTAGCCACAACATTGACCTGACTTATATCCCTTCTTTGCCCAAACAAAATAAAACTGTGTTGTTTTAAGACACATCCCTCATATACTGATTCTGATGAAAAGATTATTCTTTGTTATAAAAAATACTGTTGATGTTTAAATGATGAGAAGTAAAAAACTGTAAAGTTCAGCTATATTCCTCATTCAATTTATGCATCAAATCAGTCAAGGATATTAATTTGGACCCTGTATATTTCCAAAGGGACTTACATCGTATATACCTTCGTGAAATTGAATGCACATCTTTTGTAATCATTAACCTTTTCTTGGTAAACACTGTAGCACCAAATGATTTAACAGGCTTTTGTACTCTTTTATCTCAACCTTTTAAAAGTGTTATTAATAAAAAAAAAGTATCCTACTGGGCAAGATACAAGTACTAATGTAGCAGGAGCACGGACACATAAATTTACCAACGTCCATGTCTAGGATAACACCCAAACATTAATGCCAAAAAAAAAGAAAATGGTCTGCACTTGTGATTATAAATGCGTTAAAAAAAACGTTGTTTTCTTTTCCCGCTTTTTATCCAAAGAACTTATTATTATACTAAAGAGAAAGAACTTGATCAATAGATCAATAGATCACGGGTGGGTAGGAGATTGGTGGAGAGGGTAAAACAAAATAAAATTTTAACTGATTTACTGCTTCAGTAGGTAAAAAATGCAAATTTTTTAATTATAAACAAAAAAAGAATAAATTTTAGATAAAACAAAGTTATAAGCAAAATAAAATACAAAATATAACAATATTTCTATGAGTAGAAGACATAACCTGTAAAAAGGAAAACGAAAAGCAAATATGTTTGAGGATTGTTACACAAAAGTATACTTGATCTGATCCAAATAGATTCAAATCAAGTAGATCAGATGGGATACGGACGAATGGGCTAGGGGATCGTTGTGGTACATAGGATTTAATGATGTACTGCACCTGATTTACTGAATTGGACTGATTTACTGCGTTAGGGTATGGAAAACATAACAATAACAAAAAAAATAATGGACGGAATACATAGATGCGAATAGCTCAATAGAGATCAATAGCACAGGCAGTACGGAAGCTGGGAAGGCAGTGGTGATTTACTAATTTACTCTTTACTATTGTACTAGTTTAACTAGGTGGTTTGATTAACAGATTACTGATTTACTGCTTTAGGGTATAATTAAAATACAATTTTATAATATAACATAAATATAAAAAAGCTTTTGTTTGTCATTACACAAATTAGTGAAAAAAACATCAATAGAATCAATTAATAATAGATCAAGTAGATCAATAGATCACGGTGGATGGGGAGGGTGGGGTGGTTTGAGCTACTGCATACAGAATATTTAGGGTATGTAAAAATACAAATTTTTAAAAGTTATAAACATAAAAAAATATAAAAGTTGTTTTTTTAAATAAGAATAGTGACATGATCAATAGATCATAAGATCAATAGTCTAGAATACTAGGAGGAGAAGGGGGTCAGATAGCGAAGGTAGTTTTGATTAACGGAGTTTACTGATTACTGCTTTAGGGTATGTTAAGCAAGACAATTTCGTTATAAACATAAAACGTTTAAAAAGAAATTTATTATATTTTTTTTATTTTTATTTATATATAAAATTCATTTTCTTTTTTCTTTATTTTTTTTTTTGTTAATTTTAGTATATATATAGGTTTCTCAGAAAATATAATACTCAAGATATAATGACGTCGGTATATCTAATATGTGATAAATTCTCGGATTGGCTGAGAGACATCCAACCGTTTATAGTGCTGATCTTATTACTACCAGCAACACCATAACTAATTGATTTTGTGTGTGACAGAATAAAGACTTATATGAAGGGGATAGTCACGTCCTATCGTATGAGTATCTTAAGTCGAAGTATGTTCAAATATGTTGCGAGGATTGGCAACCGCCCATCGCTGGGGTGTGTTACAGGTATAAATATCAACGATATTTGAGTAGCTCTGAGCTACAAGCCAGCCACTACTACCATGAAAGAGGAATCTGTATATACTAGCCGGACCGACCGGTGCCATAAGCGGTAGAGTTGATTTGCCGGTCCGAGTGGGCTCGGCGCCGTCTGTGGCTCCTCTATTTACGCCGGGACCGAAAAACCGGCGGGGTTAGCTAAAATTAAAATGTAAGTCAAAAAAACACAGAATACTTCTAGAGCGATGAAAATAAATATAATCAATAATTAATAATTCTAATTATAAAAAAGAGATAACCATTATTAATTAATTCAATCTAAATAAATTATTATTATTACTAGAAAAATTTCTATGAATAACCTTAATTGCTAAATTAATTTGGTATTAATATTACAATATTATATTATATATACGTAGATATAAACCACTATATAATATATATATATATATATATATATTACTATATAATATTACTATATATATATATATATATATATATATAATCATATAAATATATACTATTACTATTATACGATATATATATATATAGCTATTTACTATCTATATATATATTATATTATTTAAGAACTACTTTGTAGCGTAGTGAATATTTACTTTAAGAGAGAAGCCTTTGCCCGATTTTCGTTTTTTAGTATTTATGCCTTACTGTCCACTTCATTTTATTACTTAAACTGTACACAAATTAAAAAACATTGTTAAAGACACGTTTTTTTAATTGAAATAAATTTTAAAAAGGAAAGCGAATTTTCGTCCCGACACGCGAGCCCTCTTCAGGCTAAGGGACTGGATTTCTTTCTTGATCTTCAAGCAGGATTCAAGTGGTGTTTCAGGTTAGTTTACATTCATCTTCTGAATATTTTGAGTTTTCTAGATATCCATCTTTTTAAAAATCTCATCTAACTTCACCGGGATAAGCCTCTTATTGATAGTTGCTGTCTATATTAATAATGCGCAAGAAGGCATTCCATGATTCTTGCGCATGGTATCGTGTAAGATGAATATTATCTGATCATGTTTATATTGCGTGCCAATTGCATACGAGGTGAGCCTCGTGTTACGCCTATTGACTTGTCGCTGCTGAATTATATGACATGTCCTGTATGTAGATTTTTCTTTCTTATGCAAATCTATGTTCACCGGTATATATATATTTTATGCAAGTATTGCAGGGAAGTGAGTATATACAGCTGCTCCCTGTGGGGAGATCTCTTTTTCGTTTGGCGTGTGGTTACGAGAAAGTTTATAATTAATAGTGATGTTATTTGATCGATCTAGGTCAGTCGAATCTATTGTTTTTGGTAATATTGCCTTACCGAACTAAAACAACCTATGAGTAATAGGAATTGGAATAATTAAACATGTGAAATGTGAGTGTTATATTCTTATATATTTTCGGAGCGAAAGGTGCTATAGTAAATACGCGTCTTTTGATGTCTTTGTTAAATGCTTTTGTGTGATGAAAAAAATACGTGCTAGCGATATCTACAAGTTGATTTTGAACAGTATGTGGGATTGTTTATTTAGTTTCTTGTCCCTACGAAGAGGGCGCGAGGGCATATACGCAAAGGCACGGAGAAATAGACGATACAGACACATGCTAATTTTATGTTTGCGGAATGATTAGTCCAAGGTCCAATGTATAAAGTTTGGTCGCGAGACTGTTGATTCCTTAACTCCATGATTATAAGTTAATATTAGCAAAGTAACTTCTTATTCCATATGGTAGGATTAACGGATATACAGAGGAGAAAGGGAATAGCACGCTAAAATGTGCAAGTCATACTTTACGTAATTCAGCTATCACTGAACTGAAGGTATAAGAATAGAGGTTTAAATATAGTATTAGACATTCTGAATCTAATTAGGGTGTCGATTGAGTGAGACAGGAGACGCGAATTAGATGCTAATAATAATCATATCTAATTCTTATTAACTATCGTTTAATAAAGGCCGCGGTAAACCAAAAAATTATTGATTAAAATATCGTGGAGTAGTCACTACAATATATGTTATCTATAAAGGCAAATTACTTGGGGAGAAAGTTCTTATATTATATGTCCGAAATTTAGTTTATACTTATTTGTCAATTAAATATAATCGATAAAGATATCTTATCAATGTGTAATAAGTAGTATGGGTCTCTTCCCATGTTTCCATATATATACTTGAATACAGACTCAATTAAATCTCTACCGTTATCAACACAACGTGTCTGATTCATATAATACAAATTGAAGCTAAGAATATTTAGAAACTATAAAACTATATGGCGCAACGAATGCAACTAGGTACATCCCCACATGTCTCCCTATAGCTCAAATTCTTTATAACATAAAAATATTGGACCATGTAAATAATTTTCTATTCTATATTCTTACTCCCACCTACTTTATTAAACAATATTATATGAGTATAATATTAAGAAATATGTAGTGATGAACATTTTATATTAGATGCTTCCCCCTCACTATACCAACACCACCCAATGATGATCTCTCCATTAAAACTTTAATTAACTCTATTCACTCCTCAGTTCAGTATTACGATAGAAAGGTCAAACTCTTTCCTAACATACTCCTATCCCGCCATGCGCGCGATACCTAATCTCTATGAGAACGAGCCCAATACAACGCGTTACAATTATCTTGTCTATCCTAATATATACGCAACAAATACTCTATAACAAATACAGCAACCAAAATACCTATTTTTATTATCTATTTTGGGCGAATTCTTATCTTATATGACATTCCACCAAACACAATGGCATGCTGTTCTGTCACTCTATTTCTCCTGCCTTTCATTCTTTACTAGGCTCTCCCACAACCTCATTCCTCTCTACTCCAGAATACATGCATTTCACCCACACTACTCTTTTTCAAATCACTTAATGAGCGCTATTCCCTGAAGATATTTCGATCCAAGAAGCAGTGAAAATATGTACAATCATGTATATACCCCGCTCAATAAAAAAGCAAAGAATAGGATGAGAGCATAGTCCGACAACCTCGTGTGTTCCCCGAAAATACACTAGCAACAACGTCTCTATTTCCCAAAGATACCCTGCACATTACCATTTTATTATCAATTGCTCTCCGATGTGTAAAACATATATATCCACGACAAACAAACTCTAATACCCTCCATCCCTCAGTCAAAATAACAATCCCAGAGTCACAAAAAAGACTATTTCTTCAAAAAAGCCCCAGAGAGACTCTCTCGAAAAAAGAACAGATTAATCTCCTCCCACAAAGGCTTGTATTTGTATATATCACATCCCCCGGACAAAAAAATACTATGCAATAATAGAAACATGTATTTTAGTTGGTGAAACCACACCATAGTATTTTGCAACATAAGTAAAGAAAAAAAAATCTATACATTTATTATTATGACCTTACCATATCTCTTTCTATTATCTCATTAATAACAATTCATGGTCCGGTAACCCTCAGAGATTTGTTATCTCTATTTCAACAAGTAAAAGTATGATCGACTATAATATCCCTCAACACACGAGCCATATCGCTCAAAATACATGGAATCTCTCTTTATATGCATAAGTATATTATAAAAGTATACATAAACTAACCCCTACCTCTAGTGTATCATACTAATCCCTACCCTCCCGTAAACGTATACTTAAAAGATTTAAAATATAAAAAATGAATATCCTAAATTGTTGCCAGTTTTCATTAATTCAAAATTGTGTTACCAATGAATGATAATTGCAAAATATAAAATTGACCACAAATACTTAACACACCACCACTATCGAAAATATTGAAGTGAAAAGAATGTATTCTCATGAATCCCGAATGTCCTCTTAGCCGAATGATGCAACACCAATTCTCGTCGTGTCTCGTCGGATTCAATCTTTCTCTCTATCAATTAGCTTCCTTTTTTGGAAAATTTATCTGATTTCATTTATAAATTATATAAAGTTTTCGGTCTTTAAAACAATGCCTATATATATTATTAAATTTATTGATATAAAACAGGGAGAACGTCCGTTGGTCAGAATAGTATCAAGTTTTATAACAATTCAATTAAAATCAACATTCAAATCATTTATAGTCATTTTTAAAACCGAAATACCATAGTTTGTTATAATGACTCATTCTATTAAAAAGTAGTTTTAATATAAGATCCAAATTGTCTATATTAGTAGGTTGGTTGATGCACCGCACCGCACCGGTGCGGTGCTATGAGATGCTGCACAATGTCCTCGTGCAATGCGGTGTTGTGCAACAAAAATTGGCTACTGGTTAAGTGCGGGAAATTCTGATGCTTGCCAACCTAAGTCTATATAATACATTATTTTAAAGCGAGACTTTCAAACATTAGTTATAGCACAAAAATTACAGAAACTTAACTTACATTTTAAATATTTAATATTGTTTTATAATTACATTTCATTATATTTAGCCCATTTTAATTAAAATATATAGATTGTTTTAATAATTATTAAAGCAAACTGCGTATGTGTGTTAAAATTTATTTAGACATGATAACATTATGTTCCTAAAATTTAAAATTCGTAATGTAATTAAAATATATTATAATCTAATATATTACACTTTTGAAGCTGGATATAAAAATAATTTTTTAAATAAGTAAGTGAGGAAAATTATTTTGAGTTGGTTTTAGTCATACCGTTTATATATATATATATATATATATATATATATATATATATATATATATATATATATATATATATATATATATATATATATATATATACTATATATATATATATATATAATATATTTATATAGAGCTCTATATATATATATATATATATATATATATAGTAAGTATGTATATATATATATATATATATTATATATATATATATATATATATATATATATATATATATAGTTAGTATATATATAAAGATATATATATATATATATTTATATATATATATATATATATATATATATATATATATATATACCGTGGCTCAATCGGTAGAGCGACAAAGTCACATAAGGGCCGGGTTTGATCCCTAGTCCGGATCCTAGGTAGAAATTACCTTGAGAATGTTCCCCTCCTAGAATAGGGATATGCCAGTGAGGTGTGAACTTTTTTAAAAAAAGTTTATATATTTCTTACCAGGAGGTGGGTATAACCAAATGAAAGCGCAATTTGCGCTTTAGGTAAAACATGTGCGCTTTTGCGTTTGCGCGAAATTTATAAAAATGTGCGCTTTTGCATTTGCGCTCAACAACTTATATATATATATATATATATATATATATATATATATATATATATATAGCGGGATATATAGCTATAAATCTATATATATATATATATATATATATATATATATATATATATATATATATATATATATATATATATATATATATATATATATATATATATATATATAGTATATATATATATATATATATATATATATATATATATATATATATATATATATATATATATATATATAGTTTAGTTATCTATATATATATATATATATATATATATATATATATATATATATATATATATATATATATATGTTAAAAATATATATATATTTTTTTTAATTATATAAGATGTAAATTAAGAAAGAACAATTAATGGAAGAAAGTAAGAATTTAATGCATTCGGTATTGAGCCACCGCTCGAATGTAAGTATATACCTAAACGTTTAACAGTGTAAGCGGTTACATAAGGGCACAGCCCTTTGGGCTGTGCCCTTACCGCTTACACCCCCCTTCGGGGTACCCCGAGATGGGTCTTCATGCATCTCTCTGGGGTGATCTCCATGTAGTGGGGCTCGTCGCTGAAAATTGTTCGGTTATGTATAGTAAAGATTGAGATTATGTTGATGAGTGAGCGCATTCGTGAAAGCTTTTGTATAAACATGAAAGTATCCCTAATGATAAGCCTACAGTGTAAGCCTAACTGAACATCTGTGTCATATAGCATCAAACCTTGGTAAGTATGATAGTTAGTTTCTTTGTAGGGGTGTAAGGGAGTAGGTTACGCTTTGTGATGCTGTGGTAGTTACTTTACTGATATTAATCAGTGTACTTTGTTAATGTTGACTGTTTATTCGTACGTAAGGTATGTTATGTTCTTAGTTTAGGTGATATTATTAACTACTATAACGGTTATTACTTGTTATGATTCTTCTAATACTACTACTACTACTACTACTACTACTACTACTACTACTACTACTACTACTACTACTACTACTATTACTGCAACCAATAATAATAATAATTGAAAGCTTACAGTACTGCCAAATCGCCTCTGTATGATGCGCTGTTGCCAAACCTACCAGTTTGTCTATAGTAAAGCTTGAGATTGTTATACTTTGTTAATGTCGGCAGTTTTTTCACGCTTAATGTATGTCAGGTGTGTTATGGTACTGTATATTTTTAGTTCAGAAATATTATGTTAGCTTTTATTCGTTGATCTGCATGATCGATAGATTATTTTATGATGTTTGACAAAGAATTTTGCTAACCACGTTTATTCATAGTTCAAAATGATGTTATATTTGATATGCAAGACACTTTGATGAACGTAGTATCAATTCATAATTCAAGATGCTGGTATCTTTGAAAGTTTGGACACTTTGTTAAGGAATTTTGTTAGATAATAGTGCTTTAGCTGCGGAGATATGCGTTTGAAAAAGGGATAGGTTGAGTTTTGCTGTGTAATGAGGGGTAGGTTGAGAACTTATTCATAGGTCCATATGTTAATGTCTTATTCGTAGTTCCAAATGTTAGTATCTATTGTAGGTTTTCGTCCATTGTAAGTGTTAGATATGTTAGGCTATGTTTAATTTCTGTTACGTTTTGTTAAATATTACTATGACAATGTGAAATTAATAATTGACTAATAATGAGTTAGAGAAATGTGATAAGTTTGTGAGACATTACTGTTAACTGGTGATGATGCTAGAAACGCTGATTAAGTTTTTGCTGAGTAATGTTAGGTTTGCCCGAGAATTTTCCTAATGTCTATGTTTATTCAAAGTTCAAAATGATGTTATATTTGATATGAGTGACACATTGATGACTGTAATAACAATTCATAGTTCAAGATGCTGGTATCTTTGATAGATTGGTCACTTTTCTGCGGGGATTTTAGTTAGATATAATACTGCTTGTTTTCTGTTATTATATGTTGAAAAGTGAGATACATTGAGGTTTGTATGTCCTGTTACCTACTTTACCTTTGATAAGTAGGGAACTATTGTGAATGTTAGCAGATTTTTCATACTTGAGCTATGTTAGATTTGTCGTTGTACATTATATTCTTAGTTCAGGTTATGATATGTTAGCTTTATTGATGTGAAAACTTTGTTACCTAGCATATATTCGTTGGTCTGTATGATAATTAGGTAAGGTTATGATAAATTTTTGTTAAATATTACTATGTTAAGGTAAAAATAACAATGATATGTTACAGATATGTTTGAAAAGGTGTGAATATGTTACGTTCTCTTTGCAATGTTAGTTACTTTACTGTGGTTAAGTATTTAACTTTGTTAATGTTGGCTGTTTATTTCTGCGTAAGGTATGTTAAGTTATGATATGTTAGCTTTATTGATGTTAAAACTTTGTTACGTTAGCATATATTCGTTGGTCAGTATATAAAGAGCTTATTTTTATGTTATGTTTATCCAAAATGATACTCGAAATACGTCTTAGATCAATAGATCATGGAAGGGTGTGTGGGGAAGGGAGTGGATGGGCTGGTGGTTTGATTTACTGATTAGTTGATTTACCGCTTTAAAATCAGTAAAATATTACACTTTACTGATATTTTATTCAAAGAACTTATTTTTATGTTATGCTTGGATAAAACTTTATTTGCAATTATTCGTTGGGAATTATGATAGTTAGGTAAGGTTATGATGAATTTTTGTTAAATATTACAATGCTAAAGTAAAAAACTTTTTACGGTAGCAAATATTCGTTGGTCAGTATAATAATTAGACAAGTTATGATAAATTTTTGTTAAATATTACCATGTTAATGTAAAATTAACATTGATATGTTAGATATATGCTTGACAAAGTGTGAATAGGTTACGTTTTAGTATGCTATGTTAGTTACTTTACTGTTGTTAAGTATGGAACTTTGTTAATGTTAGCAGTTTATTCTTGCTTAAGGTGTGTTAGGTTTGTCGTTGTGCATTATATTCTTAGTTCAGGCGATGATATGTAAGCTTTATTGATTACGTTAGCATATATTCGTTGATCAGTATGATAATTAGACAAGGTTATGATAAAGTTTTGCTAAATATTATCATGCTACTGTAAAATTAACATTGATATGTTAGAGATATGCTTGACAAAGCGTGAATAAGTCACGTTTTTGAATGTCATGTTAGTTTCTTTACTGTTGTTAAGTATGGAACTTTGTTAATGTTAGCAGTTTATTCTTGCTTAAGGTGTGTTAGGTTTGTCGTTGTGCGTTATATTCTTAGTTCAGTCAATGCTATGTGAGCTTTATTGATTACGTTAGCATATATTTATTGATCAGTATGATAATTAGACAAGGTTATGATAAAGTTTTGTTAAATATTATCATGCTAATGTAAAATTAACATTGATATGTTAGAGATATGCTTGACATAGTGTGAATAGGTTACGTTTCTGTATGCAATGTTAGTTACTTTACTGTTGTTAAGTATGGGACTTTGTTAATATTAACAGTTTGTTCGTGCTTAAGGTGTGTTAGGTTTGTCGTTGTACATTATATTCTTAGTTCAGGTGATGATATGTTAGCTTTATTAATGTGAAAACTTTGTTACGTTAGAATATAATCGTTGGTCTTTAAATAAAATAAATAATAAAATTTAAAAAATAATTCATATTTGGAAAATAAGACCTTGGGGCAACTCAAGCACCGAACTCTTCCTCCTGTCCTATTTATCCTTCTTCTTTTCTGTGTTCTCCAAAAATCAGCATTCTATGTCAATTTTCAATGTAGCAACACGTAACCTCGTGTGTGACGAAGTAACCTTATAAGAAAGGAGTATACAGAGTTTCATCCTTCTGTGTCAATTTTCACGAATTTGGGGCACAGCCCCATCCTTCAATGGGCGTAGAGTCATATTACCTCGGCTGCACTGAGCATACATATTAAGAAGGATGTATACCAAGTTTCATCCTTCTATGATAATTTTCAAGGTATTGGGGTACAGCCCTAACGTCATATGGGCATAGCGCGACTTTACTTCGGCTGTACGGAAGATACATTATAAGAAGGGTGTATACCAAGTTTCATCATTCTACGCTCATTCATACTTGTAGGGGGGCCAGCACCCCCTCTAGGGGGTGCACGGTCATGTAACATCGTCTATGTCTAGGGTACCATATATGGAGATTGCATACCAAGTTTCATCCTTTTATGGCAATATCCAACGTTTGGGGGGCCAGCACCCTTTTCCAGGATGTGCACGGTCATGTAACATCGTCTACGACGAGGGTACCTTATATGAAGGGTGTATACCAAGTTTCAGCCTTCAACGTCAATATCCAATGTTTGGGGCCAGCATCCCCCTAAGGGGGTGCATGGTTACGTCACCCACTATTTTGGTGTCAAGTTCGAGAGAGATACCATGTAGCAAACTCTATCCGGTGCTTAATGCGGTGCGGTGCGGTGCGGTGCGGTATGGTGAAGGGCCAAGGCGGTGTCAAGGCTCAATGCGGAGAAAATATATGCATAATTAAACATTTACTAGTGTGTGAAGAATATGAACGCAAAAGAGCAAAGAGAAAGATCATCGCACACCCGATTACAAAATGATGAGCGAGATATTTTCAACCGCTTCGAGTATGCAGGTTGCCGGCTCACCTCTCCTATACTACACCATAATTTATAACCTACTAACCACTAGTACTATATATTACGATATAATTATACTTATTACCATATAATATATAATATATTATGAAACTAACTATATATCATATCATACCCAAACTATTACATTATTAGTCATCACACCTAGTCACGGCCTTATACGAAGAATATTCATATACTACCAAGTATAAGCTACAACGACTAATTATAAAATAGTACTAATACTCATCTACGAGTATTTATCTTACTATATTGACGCCCATGTACGATGCAGCTACTCATCTATGAACTCTGACGTTATCGACAGGACAGTATCAACTAATAAATACACCTTAAGTAACCGATACTAAACTAAGCCCTTTACCGTCAAACTAGATCATGTAAGACGTATATTTCAGGTATAGTTGCTTGCGAGAACTGAACCTGGCTACAAACCATATAGTTGGACTTGGAACTTTTGTTTCCTAAGTGCCTTATAAAATAACCCATAATTCACTACAACTATATCATATACGACCTCAACATATCAGATATTCATAATTACCATGCATAACCCTATACTATCTACTATTCACTAGTATATTAATACTAGTTAACCACTATAATATCATCTAAAGTCTGTAAATATATACTTCATACTGATACGGCGACACAATCAATCGTCCTACTGAACTTAAATAACTGACTGTACAACACTTACACTGCTCATTACACACTAGTAACTGTCAGGACTATCTGAAGTTAATGTAGAGGAACGTAAAGTGAACTACTTATATAATAGTAAGGATGAGTGAGGACCACTATCCGTCATCACGTATAAAATTACATTATTAATATACTAATTAACCAATAATATATATATAATACACATATAATATAATACCCAAGTATGTGAGCCGATATAAAATGATCATCAAATATATATGTCGCAATACACTGGACAATAATGTTCAAATGAAAACTAAAAAGATCTTGAGCTTCCTGATACGCAATTCTATAATATTTCAGAAACTGAAGGACCATCTATTATTCACCAGACACCTCTGAAGCAAGACGGAAAGTTGGGACAAAGCGCCTTGGATAGCTTGGCTGACGCTTACGACAAGTAAATGTCTCACCACATAGTTACCCCTTCTCAACTAGCTGAACTTCGCTCTATTTCTACTAGCACTGTGAATTACCGAGGATCAAGTCTCGGCGACACACCACACACTACACACACACTGGAACTTCAGTTCTTAATTCACAATTACATTACAGCTCAAGGCCCTGATCCTGAATCACTTCTACACAATAGCAAAGAGCGTACAGACAGCCCTACAGGCAATCGAGCACATTTTGACAAAACTTAACTCAATCTTATGAATACAATCGGGAATATTAGACTTACCTGTTGCAGCACATGCATAATGAAGTCTTGCATATATCATCTTATAATATATATATGAATATAGAGCGAGTTGACAGGGAATGAAACTAAAGTACATCACAAGTAATAATATACTATGTAATTATATTGATTTGATATATTTAATATGTTAAATATATAGCATCTTTCATAAAATTACAGATAATGAATCTTTATTTACTTGCGCTTTATTTTTATAATATTTTTTTGCTATAAGTTTTGTGAGTGTGTTATATATATATTGATTTGGCGGACATTGATTGCAGATTCTTGCGCTTTCCACTTTGCGTTCTTATGCTAGTTTGCGCTCTAAAGCTTAATAATTTGCGCGTCCCAACCCTGATGATTATAACTATATATTATATAATACATATATATTAATACTATATATAATACTATATATATATATATATATATATATATTATATATAATATATTATATATATATATAGTATATATATCAGTATATATATATTTATAATATTATAAATAGCTCACATGACTTAGACTCAAAATAGTAAAAAGGCATAAAAAAAGACTGAAAAAAGTTATGAAGAATAAAAAATTCAATACTTTCGCAAATGCATTTAAATAACCAAATAAAATTTTAATTATTTGTATCCAAACAATACAAATTGCCAAGGTGAAAAAACTTTAAATCTTACATATTAAACATTTTATCCTTTAATATAATACTCATATATATACTACTATATAGTATATATATACTCATATATATATATATCATATATATAATATTATATATATATTATATATATTCATATATATATATATATAATATATAATATATATTATATAGGATATCTATATATATATACACGGTATATTATATATATATACTATACATTATACTATAATATTATATTACTATATATTATATATTAATATAAAACTTATATATATCTATATAATATTATACTATATCATACTAATATATACTTATATATTTTGAAGTGCATTTTGGAGAAGAGAAGAATTAGATTGGTTTGAGCTATTTGTGCTTTGTGCAGATGTAAAACGCTTTTTAACGATAAAAATAAATACTGATACTGTAGTTATTATTTACTATTCTTTCATTTTACCCAATTATTTTACTTTCCTATATTATTATTAATTATTATTCAAATCATTATTATCTATATTTATATAATTATTATTATTACTTATTATTATTATTTATTATGCATTCATTATGATTTATGATTTATATATTATGATTATTATTTATTATTATTATTCATATTATTAGATTATTATTATTATTATATTATTATATATTATCTATTATCTAATTTATTTATTACAATTATTATTATCATTCATTATTATTATTATTATATTTTTTATTCATTTAATTGATTATTATTATTATTTTATATTATTATATCTATTGATCTATATATTATTATTATTATTGCGCATCAACTGTATTCAAATATATTTCCAATTAATTTAATATTCGTTATTAAGTGTATTTATTATATTATTATTTATCATTATTTAATTTATTATTAATATTGTTATTTTGGAAGAGGTAAAGCCAACATTTTGCACATAATGCACTTTTTTTTAGTAGTTATCAAATAATTGATCTTTAAAAATTTCTTCTTTTAAAAAAAAACCGTTGGTCTCTCAAAAGGACTTTTACACCGCGGACATCCACCTAATATGGCAATTGCTTTAATTAAATGCTTATCCAGTGTCTTTATCTAAATAAGTCAATCCTGAGGATATTAAAACAAATGTCGATCCATTAAAGGTATAGGCGCTACGTTCTGAGAAACCTTCGTATTCACTCGTCTCACGCGGGTTGTTAATCAGCGTTTTGCTGGCATTTAGAGATGGGTAGGTTAGGTTAAGTTTATCTTGAGTCTTTGTCAGAGGAACCCTACTAACGAATCCACCTAGCACCTTAATCTTAACCAAGCTTAGCTCTTACTGCCAGCTGGCATGTTGGATCTAAGTATGACTACAATGTGACAGGAGCGAAGTCTAAAGTTGAATCTACTTCCAAATTATTGATCGGCTTATCAGACAATTATAAACTCGTGTCTACCGTCAACTTATGACCAAACCCTGCCTAAATGGTACTATTCACGATTTGCCTTCAGACAGCTTATGACCCAAAACCATTGAAGGCTGTTTGATTTTTTCCTCTGTTCATTTTTATACGATAAAATATGGGTTGATCAGCATACTCATGCAAACACAGTTATCATATTCCCGGGTCCATCTAGTGTGCAGTTAAAAAGTCCACGAGAATTCCCATTTTTTCCAGACAGAAATGTTTTTCTAAAATATGATTATACCGTCCTAAAGCTGCATAACAGTGACATAATGACAGGATGTTTTACTCTAACACCCCAAAATATAATAGAGTTATAAAAAATTTTAACACGAAATTATTAACTGGCTTATGCTTGCTGCATACGCTCTGGTAATAGATATAATAACAAATATCATGCATTCGAGTTTCGCACCTATAGATGATACGCACTATATATAGAATATAACCTACATTAGCTTACACAAGGACCAAATATAACTAATATTATATATCATAAATATATATAATAATATTATCATATGTACTTATATATATACTACTATAATTATATTAATAACATACTATAATAGTGAATATATTAACCCATATATTTACTATACTATAATATATTATATTCTATACCTTATAATATATATATATATATATTATATAATATACACAATATACTACCTATATATTATATAATATATACTATATATAATTTAATATACATAATAATATATATATATATATATATATATATATATATATATATAAATCTAGCTATAAGAATTATATTTTATAACTCAGTTTGTACTATATATACTATATAATATATACTATAAAAATAATAACAATGTATAAACCTTTATTAAATATACTATATCATACTATATATTTAATAACTATATATAAAAAATATGATATTACGTATATAAACTATAATCATAATATATTATATAATGATTCCTTACTTAAAAAGAGGATAGTAATATACAATATGTGGTACATGATATCGAAAAATCGTTCCGGAACCCTACGCGTGCAACCCGTACGAGTGTTCCAGTGTTAGCATAAAAACCTCCAATACAGAAAAGCAGCACCAGAAGTTTGCCAAAGAATTGTCTTTCCTTATCCATGCCTCCAGAAAAATGTAATTATTTTTTATAAATCTTTTATTTAATTAAGGGCTTAGAAAATAGTTAAATATTGAGCATTGCATGTTGTAAAATCGTCCCCCCGTTCCGTCCCCGGTTGAGGCGAGAGAGACCCTGACTCATTTCCATCTTTGCGGTTTACATTAGATATTGTTTAGTTAAAAACAATATATAATATTTTTTGGCGCAACTCTTTCGCACTATTGAGTTGAAATAATCGAAAAAGAAACGATTATTTATTTCCTTCGTTCATATATATATTATTAGTATACTATATATATATGATATATATATATATCATATAGCTATAAAGTATATAAGTACATAATATAAATAACACTTAGTATATATACTATATATATATATATATATACGACGAGAGAGAGAGAGAGTCATCGCTATACTAACGTTATATATACTATATATACATATATATATAATAAACCTATATAATATATTATATATAGGAGTTTGTAATCGTATATAATAGTAAGTTATACTATATATATATAATAGGTAGATATTTAACAAATATATAATTATAGTTAATTATAGTTAATTGCTCTAAAATAATGATATTCAATATATAATACTATATACCTATATAAATAAATGTATATTTATATATATATATACTATATATATATATAGATTTATATATATATATTTTATCTTTATCATATAAACTATAAAAATATAACTATATATATATATTATATATTATCGTTGTTAACATCCTTTTAAAAGGACAAGTTCATATATCATATATATACTATAATTATATATACGATAATTATAATATATATACTATATAGTATATACTATATAATATATACTTTAGATATATATATACTATGATAATATATTTACTAATATATTATATATATACAATACTATATATATTAATAATTTTGCATGGCGTTATATAACCTGTATTTTTAGCGCTTCCCACACACATAAATATTAATTAAAATAATTTATAATGCCTTTTGTAAATACTTTTCATTATTCTATATTTAATTAACTAATTCATTATTATTTAAAAAACCCCATTACTTTAACATCGTCTATTAAAAAAAATTAACTCTTTACATTGAAAAACATAATGGTTATAATAGCGAAATAAATGAAATTTCAAAAACATTCAAAATAATGTTGAAGCCAATCTAATAACCAGGGTTGCGAGGTCGGAGTCGTGGAGTCGGATCGCAAATTTTCCAGGAGTCGGTAGTCGAAAATGCTGCTGGCAAGGTTTGGAGTCGGAAGTCGGAAAGTTCCCTGTGCAAGTGGGACGGGCGAGTCGGTCAGTGGCGAGCTAGGAGTCGAAAATTTACTCTTAGAACTATTATATTATATCTATTATTATTATATTATTATTCATATTAGTAGTTATTATCTATTATTATCTACTTATTATTCTATTTATTATTATTATTTATTATATAATTATTATTATCTATTGATATATTAAGTTCAAGTTCTTCTAAAAAAAAAGATATTCTTGATTCATTTCTGTTTCTTGGAAAGGTTTGGGCAGGGAGTGACTCAATGTATTTACGATAAATATTAAACGTTGGGTATTTGTTACCTTATTCTAATGATATATATATATATATATATACTAAGATATAGTATACTATATGCAACTCATAGGCCGAACATGCTATTTATGGATAAATAGTATAATAAAAAGAAAACATCCACTTTATAATATATTATTATATCTACTATCATATGTATATATATATACACACACTATTATATACTACTATATATGTTCTCAGCCGGTGATATCATCGATCACATTATCATCATCATCATCATCTATCATTTTTTATTCACCAAAGCAGTGACGGAAGTAGCTAAAAAGCAATATATGACACAAGCTTGAAAACAAAAAGCTCCCAGCCTTACCTCCACCTATATAATATTTTAGTGAGAGCTCGTCACAGTCAGAAAAATCCACCCCATAGAAGCTTCATGACCGCCGCACGGCACCCTCTCTATGGGCATTGTCGTTTCTCAGTGTAGGGTTCATCCAAGGGCCCACAGGTGGGCCACACAACCATACCCCCTCAAATACCCCGCCATTCACTCTCACCTACCTCATGTGTGCACTTTTCTTCTCGCCATCTGCCAAACTCACATTTCTCTCCATGCAGACATCCTTTACTGACTCTCAATCACTGTTTATACTTTCGGTCTGCCAGACGATAATTTCCCAACACACTGACCCACATATACATCCGCCAATATACAATGTATCCGAACTATCATTCATCCTTTCCACATGACCAAACCATCTCAACGTACTATTCATTTATTCTCTCCATTTATCCTCCTTTCTTCATATCCACACAACTACCTCTCAATACATTCACTCCTTCATTTTATTCAATTTCTCTCTCAACACCTAACCAGCGCCCCTAAGATTGTCCATCCTGAACACATGAACTCTTAGATTCTATACCCCTCTTTTTCACAGACATAGCAGGTTTGCACGATTGGGGACAATGTAATTGTCCCCATATTGTTTTTTTTCTGAAAAAACCCAATTGAAAAAAAAACTGAAAAAACCCAAATTGGGAGTTTTTTTAAAAAAAAATTATAGAAAAATAAGAAAAATGTTTTTTTTTAAAGAGATCCTAATTTGGAAATATTTACCTATACTTTTCCTTTAAATTTTGTATTCAATCCAAAAAAATTTTTTAAGCCATATTTAATTATTCATTATTTTGGTGATTTCTCCCCATTTTGAATCACCTTCATTTATTAAGAAATTTGTAAATATATTTCCACACAGCTTGCTGGCGTTTTGTAACACCAAACCTGTTTCCTATAGCTAGTAGGTCCGTGCGGAGGAGAGATAGATCAGCACCATATCAGAGGCAGGAACTGGTGCCAGATACAACAGCGGAGGTGAGCAGAATTTACAGAATCCTTTTAGCAAGAGATTGTTTTTTGATGTTTGTACGTTTCTCCATAATTTTCCACCATTTGGAAGGACAAAAAAAAAAAATACAGTACTAGTTGTTATATTAAAGTTTCATCGAACATAAGAGGATGAAGAAAAAATTGTTTCTTTTAATTAGCAAAATGGCCATTTGGGAAGCTGCCGGAAATATTCATGTT
The DNA here is from genome assembly GCA_015478945.1 of Trachelipus rathkii. NCBI lineage: Eukaryota > Metazoa > Arthropoda > Malacostraca > Isopoda > Trachelipodidae > Trachelipus > Trachelipus rathkii. Next base: position 34,730 of record JABUQX010114697.1, read on the forward strand.
GTATAGCTCACTCGACGTGCGATTTCAGCATCACTCTTGCTTGCTGACTTGATATTCAGATCCATATAAAGGAAATGTGATTATATATATACTTATATAGTATACTATATACTATATATATATATATATATATATTATATACATTGATATATATATATATATACTACATATATTTAGATATATCATATATAATAATATACGTATCACTATAACTATATTAATCTATATTACTCTTCAGACGGCCAATGCCAGTTGATTGAAGATGGTGTAGCTCTGGACTAGGCCACATACTAATGATCTCTATCACATTTATCGATTGACTGTGGAAGGTGGAAAGCGAGAATACATGATATTAAAAATATAGAAGCTGTGTTTGATTAATTGGGAATTATTTTGGTCGCTTTGACTTGATTTAATGTAAGTTGTATGCTATGATTTGACAATTGAATTCTCTTTTTTTCACACTTTTGTAATAAGCTTTATATTCTCTCTCAATTTTGGATGTTAACTCTATGTCAACACTATTTATTATTTACGAACCTTCGACACGAAATCTTTCGAAGAAATCGAATCTTGAACTTTGTTTCCTGCAATTCCTGGTAACAATTGGCATTTTTGTACAATTTCTTTTTAGTTTTTTTAGATTCTATATATATTTTAATTCATATTACTCCATAATATAATTTTATTAAAAAATAAAAGTACTGATTATACTCATATTATATAATATATATATATATAGTATTATATATATATATTTATACTATATTATATAATATATATACTATATACTATAATAATATTATATATATATTAATAATATATATACTACTATAATATATATATATAAATGTATACCGTACTATATATTATACTATAAGTAGCTACTAGCTATATATATATATATTACATATAAACGTACTATATATATATACCTTATATATACTTATATCACATATTTATATATATATAAAAATATAAAAGTATATAGTATATATATATAGTATATCTATATATATATTTGATAGATCCAAATGCCTAACATAATTTATTTTTAAAATCTTCTTTAATCTACATTCAATTATAAGCATATTTGATATTCGCTTAAAAAGATATTTACCACTCCTAGCGCAGTGCGCTAGGCATAGCTAATACACCAAAAATTCCTGTCGAATACATATAGCATAGCTATTTACTCGCTGCAAATACATATAGTACTTATATATATATATAATACCTATAAAATATATAATGTATATACTAATATTATATATATATATATATACTATATATATATTATATACATGAGTACTATAAAAAGTATATAGGTTACTATATATATATACTATATATATCAGGGTTTTGTTCAAAAAATGTGTTTTTTTTTTATAAAATACCAAAACTACTTATTTGTTATTTAGTTTTTTTTTCAGAAGAACCCGAAAAAAACCTGGAAAAACTCGTTTTTCAAGGGTTTTTTAAAGTTTTTTTTTTCACATAGACCCTGAAAAATGGGTTACTCATGTTTTTTAAGTTATATATATAATAAAATATTATTTTTTTAGGTTAATACTATAAATATTCTATAATCGATTTTGATAATAATTGTACTATTATATATATTATAATAATATATATATATATATATGTATACTGAAATTCACAAATATACATAATATATATAATGTATATTCTGATATTTTCCTATTTATATATATATATATATATATATATTAGATATATTATACATATACTTACTCATATAACTATATATTATAATATACTGTATCTATATTAAGGACTATGATATTATATATATCATATGCGCCTTATATTATAAAATAAGTATATATATTATACTAATAAATACTATATATATTATAGTATATATAGCCTGCATATATAGCTATATATACATATACTATATAAAATAGATTGAAACCACTAACCCCATTTTTTCAGCAATAATAGCATTCCTTAAAAAAACTGAAAAAATCCAAATTTGGGTTTTTCTTGCAATAGCTTCTAAAAAAAAAACTAAAAAACCTGGAGGTGTAGTGGGTTTTTTCGCAAAACAAAAAACACATTTTTTTTCGCACGGGCCTGATATAATAATATTATATATATATATAATATAATACTATATATATATATATATTACTATATATATACTACTTATATATATATATACTATATATATTATATATATATGAGGAATTTCTTGGTATTCCTATGCTAGCCACTAGCGCTAGGAGTGGTAAATATCTTTTTAAGCAAAATATCAAATATGCCTTAATTAAGTAGATTAAAGAAGATTTTAAAAATGAATTAGGCATTTGGATCTATTTTAAACATCAATGTATCGATGTTGTTTCTTACATCCAGCATCTGTATACTCGGAACTTAATTAAGTAAATCTCACACTATTCAAAGTTCATCTTGTTTACTATAAACAAATATATATATATATATATATAATATATATATATCATATAATACACAATAGATATATATCTATATGTATATACTATACTCATACTATATATATATAAAACTATATATATATATATATATATATAGTAAATGAGTTAACCCATTTTTCAGGATCTGTGAGAAAAAATTCTGAAAAAAACCTGAAAAAACCCAACTACCCAGGGTTTTTTCTGGGGTTTTTTTGAAAAAAAACGAAAAAACCCTGGTAAGTTGGGTTTTTTTAAAAAACAACAACATTTTTTGGCAAACCCTGGACCATAGTCTCACTGCTATACATTAACACAGGTAACAACATACCCTCATGGAAGACCCTAGCTCACTCAAGACTTTAGTCTTCCACATCCACCAACGATTCAATTGCACCAGCCACCTTCCTGCCATTCACAACTTTCCTACTACACTCTGCATCATCCGTTCCCTTTTCATCCAACATATATCCTAAATATTTAAACTCAGACACTTGTTCAAGCTGTTCACCATCTAACATAACTTCACACCGAGGTCTGTCCTCACTCCCAATCATAATCTTACTCTTATCTACGTTACTTTCAAACCCCTCCTTTTACACACCCTGCCAAATCTATCTACCAATCCTCTCAAACTCTCTTAGATTTCACCACAACAAACCCAAATCATTCGGTATGGCACCCTACTGTGACTCCTCCACTCACCTTCATTCTCCATCATTCTTCTAACACCATTTCCCTGCCACCCCATCTCTTAATTCTTTCATAACCCTCATCCAGCATACAAAGCTAAATAACCAAGAAGATCCTAACGACACTCCCCTGCCTCACTCCGCTATTCAATCAATCAATCAATCACTATAACTATCATATCAATACTACTATAATAATATATATACCTTACCTATAATCATACATATATATATAATGAGTATCATATACACACTACTACTATCAAATGTCCTCCCCTAGGCAAGGTCATGGCCTTCTAGGCCAAAACAACGACCTTCCAGTGGCGACCCCCACTCGAGACAAGCGCTCCTCTGCCTATGGGTTCTAGCACGGGCCTAACGGGCTAAATCCGCTCTGGCTGGCAAAGGCCCATATCGTGCCGATGCACGCTGGAATAGTTTCCTCCCATTAACAGCAACAGCACGACGCCTACCAATGCTCACCTCGATTAAACGTACTGAAGCCTGCGCAACGAACGCTCAGAGTATAGAAAATAGCTCTTACACCATTCTCTTGCCCACCCTAAGTCTCCGAAACCCGGGCCCCTCTAGCTTGTTGGCGAGTGCTCTACCTCTGAGCAGCTAGGAGCGCTAAAAAAAAGGGTAAACCGCTATATATACTACCTACTTATACACTATCATTAATAACTACGATACATACATACCGTACGCTATATACACTACCAATTATATAACCCCGAACCACTTCCACGTACAGTCTGATATATATATATATATATATACTTATATACCCGGGTATTTCTCATAATTACATATACTTAAACTATATATATACCTACTAGGTAAAACGAAGAATGGAATTACTCATATATTAATATCATATTATATATCTAAACTATACCATATCATACTCTATATATCTACTATATACTATACACATATAAATATAATAAATCACTCTTAATAGACAAATTAATAATTAACTACTAATATATATATCTATAATACTACTTTATATACTACTAACATAGCTATATCATACTATATATAACTAATATATATATTATCTCTCTATATATATATAG
>JABUQX010114698.1:0-56234 GCA_015478945.1 Trachelipus rathkii
AACAATGTAGTTTAGAAATCTGTTAAAAACAGGCCAATAAAAAGCTCTAGGTATTTATTTCCAGCGCCTCAACAACACGAATATAAATCTCTTAAATTATAATACTTCCTTCTATAAAACAAAATTAGACCTCATCTGGAATACCCGACACCGTGACAGTGGTGTTGGAGCGCCAATAGCTCCCGGGTCAAATAATGCATAGTTTATAAAATGAAAGAATTCAAAAAGGGCACATTTACACTGGGGACACTTTGAATGTTAGAAGTACTGATATCTTAGCCTGAGCAAATCCAGACTACGTTGGAGCTTGAATATTTATTTTATAATTACAATATTACACATTTTAGGAGAGACCACGGGAGTATTTAGATTGAGAGGTCACTTTTTAGTTATAGATAAGTTGTTCAGAATAAATAACTAAAGGGTAAATTTGACGAAGAATTGTTCGTATATACAATGGCCTTTTTCAGATAATATATAATGTTGAACACGAGTGCGGTGGGTTTTTTAGATAGATATAATCACCCGGACAGTAAACTTTTTGGGCATATGGAACTCTTGTTCTTGACACACGACTTTAAACAATAATACAAGACAAGAATATTTATTACTCACTTATAGCGATCATAGAGACTTGCTAGCGATCTACTATAATATAAATAGAATGTCTTTGATTATTTGAATTTAGTTTTTCGACTTTATTTATTTAAATAATTTTCTGATGCCTATTTTTATATGATAACATTTCACTTTATAGGGATAATTGGGTCTGTCTCGACTACGTCAATTACAGCTCGATTGTTATTTCTATTCAATAAATACTCTAGCATATTAGTTAGTCTCCTTTGTCTTATATAATGGTAACAACAATATTCCACCCATATAAAAAATTATATTGAAATATATTTTTAGCCACACTTCTTATATTTAGCTGAGCATTTTCTTCGTAAAGAATTATGGCCTTGTAAGTGCTTTGAAGTTCATCGGGCTCTAATTATGTAATAGTATCCAGTTCTAGGAATGGTGAGTAGTCAATCAATGCACTATAATTAAAGCCTTTAACTCTGTATATGTGGCTGTTAATGTTACTCACCCAGTATAAACTGTGCTTTTAATTACAGAATAACTGTAGTCTATAGAACATATAGTGTTTAACAGAAAACTGTGTATCATAATCGTTCACTTTCCTTTGGCTAAAATAACCTGCTAGTTTGATCTGCTTTGATGTTTTCGCATAGAACATATCTGTTCTCAGACGGTGATTTTATATTGTCAAGCCCGATCACACCGAGTAGGAAAAATAATCAATTTCACCTAGTTGATCTCGACTATGATGGTTTGATGCTTGGTAACTAAAAAGTTCTGAGGTTGAGCAAACTCATATGTCAGCATTGACAGTGGACACATCCCACACGCTATGATGTTGTTGTAGTAAAGGCGAAAACGTTCATAGAGATATTAAAAACTCATATGTCTAATTGACAGAGGACACCTACAACACATAAATAAACGAAATACTTAAGACGTTTTGACTATGATATTTGTTGCTTAGAAGCAGATTTTGCTCTAAGTGAGCAACTCATATTGTGTTTTTCTATTCATTTAAGATTTGAACATTGGTGATTAATAAATTACTTATTCTCAAAATATGTAACTCCCCAGGTCTTGTATTTTGATTACAACAGTTAGACACATCCTCAATCAGTTTAAATAACAAAAATGCCTTAAAACAGAGTTTAAACGGCCTTTTTTGATATTGATCACAATGATGCACGTTGCTTATTTCTCTGTGTTCTAGTTTCTGTAGTGAGTTCTTCTTCTTACTTCTTCTTCTTCTTTCTCTTTTTTGCGTCTCTTTTATCTTCTTCTTATTCGGTCTCAATAGTAAATTGGTCTCTCTTTCCTCTCTTCTCCCTTCTAATAAATAAAAAGGTTCCCTTTTTATACCCTCCATCTCTTTCTTCTCTTTCTTCTCTAACTTGTCGTTATCTCTTTCTCTTCTTTATCTCTTCTTTATTCTTTGGCTTCCTTTTCTTCTTCTTCTTTTCTTCCTTCTTCTTCTTCTTCTTGGGTTGTCTCTCCCTTTCTTATTAAGATTGAAAGGGCTCCACTATTTCCGAATCTCCCCCTCGATGCCCTCTTCAATCTTTCTTCTTTCCTCCTTTCTTCTTCTCTTTCTTTACTTCTTCTTCTTCTTCCATTTTGATTCTTCTTGCTCTGTTGCTCTCGCTTTGTTGTCTGTTTAGTTGTTGCCTAATGATTGGGTTTGGTTGTTGTTGGTGGCATGCTCAGTTGTTAGTTGTTGCTTTGTTCTCAGTTGTCTCTTCGCTTCGTTTTTCGTTGATATTCAGTACTTGTTGTTGTTGTTTGGTGTGTTGTTGATTTAGTTGTTGTTGTTTGTTTGTTTTTTGTGTTTAGTTAGTTTGTCTGTGTTCTCATATATTATTATTTTATTATTTTACTCATATCTTATTCATGCTAAATCAAAATAATGTTTTTCTCTTGCATATTATTATTAGTACTCCTCTCCATTAATATGATGCTTCTCCTAGGTGTTCAACTCTAATGTCACTACATCATAAGTCACTTTCATAATTTATGGTTCAATCCTAAGGGTTTATTTGTTATTTTGGTACCGAAAATTCCTATCCAGCTCTCCATTATAATTTCTATTATTTCATACCTGTACCCATTTATTTTTATTATTTTTTATTCTGCTAATAAAAAATAATTAATTAATGTTTATAATTTTTTATGTTGAAAATATTTTACATATTTATTATTTAATTAATTAAATAATTAATTTCAGTGCCGATATAAACAGACTTTATAAATGCTGATATGTACTTTAATTACTTATTATCACTTAAGAACTTTATTATATTAATACTAGTATCCTCTTTATACTTACCTTTATTTTATTATTATTATTATTAGTTGTATTTATCATATTATATTATATTTTATTGATTATTCGATATCTTTATTCCTATGGCATTAACCTATACTCAGGGGCACTTAATTATTAATTTGATTATAATTATTATTACTTGAAAGTTATTTAAATTTATGTATTTTTTTGAATTATAGATTTTTAAGATAGATTGTATAATAATTGAATTTTAATTAAGATAGATTTTTTGAGCTATTTAAGATAATTTTTAATTATATCATATATTTGATAATCAATATGATATACTTCAGGTTATTCATATTAATTATTATATAAGTTATTTTTTTTATGTATTATATTAAGATTATTATGATATTAATAGTTATTATTATATTAGTGCTTATATCAATATTATTTTTTCATTATTATTATTTTATTATTCTTTTTTAAATTACTTTTTAATTTATTATTCTGATTACATATAGTTTAAATATATTAATATCTACTATTCTATATCCTATATCTATTTATTTATTACTTCAATTTTATTTTTATTAATATTAATACTGGCATACTTATGTATGCCAGTTACACCATTCTTCTTCACTTCTTCTTCTTAAATCTTAGTTATTCTTCTTCTTCTTCTCTCTTGTGGATTTCACGGCAACCCTCCTTCACTTTCTTCTCTTCTTTTTTCATCTTCTTTGATAATCTCTATTATGTGAGTTTTTATAATAGCTTTTATCGCTTACTTCTTACGCGTAATTGGTAGAATTTAGATAATAGATTCACTTAGAAGTTCAGGGAGTTTCTCTTTCTGATATTCGATTTACTTTCTCAGTCTCCTTTTTTTTACGTTGCTTGAGTCTGAATTCTCTCTTAATCCATCGCATCTTACGTTTCCTTATCTTCTTATCTATTACAAATAGGTCTTCTTCTGCTTCTTTCTATACTTAGACATTTCATTCTTTGCGTGCTTCTTTTTTCTTCTTTCCTTTTGTCTTCGGTTTGGTTTTCTCTTAACACAATCTTTCATTTTTCTTACGTTATTTCTTCTTCTTTCTTCTTTCTTCTTCTTCTTGACATTATATTTTTTTATACTTCCTTCTAATTTACTTTAGCTATCACTTTACTTTTTATGATTCCTAAGTCTAATACTCACGTTGTCACTTATCACTAACTGATATATTCTTTCTTTATTAATCTTTACAACCTTCGTCGCCATCTTCTCTCTAATTTACACTTTCTCTACCATCACTGGGTAGAAAGAGAAACAAAAAAACCAGAAATTGAGGTTTTTAAAACGTTAACATATCGTGAAAGGTATCACAAAATATGCTGTTATTATAAATTGAATGTGCCGTAGTCTGAGTAGAGTGGTCACAACATACTACCTGCCAACTCAAATCATAAATTATACTCTTATACTCTTAAATTAAATTTTAAATTTTTCTTTTTCACAGGTTACCTAATGTACCTACTCGACCTTCTTCCCGTAGTTATTAACATTCGGTTAGCTTTGCTTGGTTGCTTCGCCTTTTGCTTAACTCAGACAAGTATATTGTTCGATTATTTCTTGCTCTTTTCGCATATCAACTCGTCTTCCAGCTTCGGCTTAGTGCAGATCTAGCGTTGTAATACCCTTAACTTAATTCTGAGATAACGAATGATCTCTACAATTCGCTTAATCACTATTCTCTCTATTTGTCTTTTTCTAGTTTCAACTTAGCAAGTTCGATTCGCTATAGATATCTAATTTTTATTATCTAATCATATATCATGCTATGTCTTTAGTGCTTCTTTATATAATATTGAATTATTGATACAAAATATTTATATATATATAGGAGGTCAAAGTTTTGTCCTTTTTTTGAGCGGTTTAATTCTCTTCCCTACTAAAATCCACTCTTTCACTTGTTCTTTTACCCTTCCTGCTCCCTTTTCACTTCTTCTCGCCATCCCTACTCCACTATTGTGCTATAGTGGTTTTCTTTTCTGCTGATCTAAGGGTGGAATCTTCCACTTATCCTCCTTTGGGCCACTTTGGATTTTCACTCCGAATTTGGCATAGGGCAATGTATTCCTACTTGATCTCTACAGTTCTTCACTCCTCCTTTATATCTGTACCGTTCTATTGTTGTTTCTGCGGGCTCCTTCCATTTAATGTCTCTTTAGTTCTCCTGGTGAAAGAGGCGTCCGACGTCACATCTTCCAATCTGCAATTCTGTCCTTTCTCTCTCACAGTTTCGGATTACCTGTCTCACTTCTGATATCTACCCTCTCCCTAGGTCCCTTCTTGCTTCTTAAACTCTTCTGATTTTCTATAGATCATCTTTATCATTCTGTTTGATACTTGGTTGGCCCTTCTCTTCACTATTCCTTCCAGAAATATGGTCTTATTACATGCATAAACTTTATACTACTTGGCTCCTCTTGTGTTTCTGAGTACTTATTCCAATTTCGCTCTCCTATCTTACATTCTGTGAACGTATACTCCTATTACTTTCACTCGGTTTCTTCTTCTATCTTTCATTTTCCATATGATGATCTATTGATTTTTTTTCCTTTAATCTCTTGGCCTTTATTTTATGGGTTTTATTCCTCACGTTCGCTCTCCCAACTGTTACTTCTGTCCTCTCGTGTATGTCGTCTCGTTCTTCCTTTTGTAGCTCATAATAGCTTACTATGTGATATGCTTGTCCTTCATGTATTTTCTTTCTGTTCTCTTGCGTCCCACCTTTCTTAATTCACCTCTATGGCTTTATCTTGTGTTTAACATAAAACTTACAGTCGTCTTCCTTCCTTCGTTTGGTTTCAAGAACCAGTTTAGTTTCAACTAGTTTCCTGGAGCCCTTGTCTTTCAATGACTCTTCATTTGCCGGCACCGCTCTGCACTTCTTCTTTGATTCTTTCTTCCTGCATTTAAGAATTTCTGGTCAATCAATCCTTATGTAATGGTCTCATGTTATACTTCACCCTTCTGTCTTTCTTTTGTCTTCTCTTCGGTTCTAGGTATCTAGCTCTTCCTTTTCCTGTCTCTATTCTCAGTTTTCATCCAATTGATAAAAATTCAACATCTTTCTTTTACTTTTCACCTTTCCACTTATACCTTTTTCCTCCCCTCCTTCTTGCTTCTTCTTCCTCTCCATACTTTACTTAAAAACTTAACACTCTTCTTCTCTTCTCCCTTCCTAGTATCCTTTTCGTGTGCTTCTTATCCTTCCCATTTTTTCTTGTTCGCTGGTGCTCTGTTTCTTTTTTACTACTCCTTTTCATTACCTTCTTCTTCTCTGTCTTGCACTTGTTTCTTTGAACCTTTCCTCAATTCTTATTATTTTCTGAACATCTGACTTTCTACTGGCGTTCTTCTTTTTCTTTTCTCTTTGTGGCTGTAGTCTGTTGCCAGAAAGCAAATAATATTATTTCTGGGTCGGTAGGGGATATGATTTTTGAGACCAGGAATGTAGTTCGAAATATAAATCATAACATTAAATAATAATAACGCTTTTTCCTTTTCTGTTTCTCTCATTATACCATTTATGTGTAGCCCACCTTAGAGTTTACAGAATCTGGGATTACGCAGTGCGCGTTTTATTGGGTTTTCCAGACGAATGTCGTAGATAACCGTCAAAAACGGTTAGTAGTACATATGAATTGAGAAGCTCTGTAAGGGAGAGGCGGCAGGCGTTAAATATTAAATATCAGTACCTGATTAATTGATGAGGTGAAGTCATAGAATGCGGAATAGACAGCGGAAAACCAACGAGTAATCTTGTTGAATTACGATAATCTTTCAAATTCTTTCGAGAGCCGATATTAGGAAAAGATTGATGGAAAAGTTATAAGATAGGACGAAGGATCTTTTTGAATAGTTACTCACAATTTTGACGCTAGCACCAAGGTTGATTGTCTACCGGACAAAGGCCTTCATCAGCTTAATGTATCGATATTTCTCAAATGGAGGCATGATAAAAACACGATATGTATAAATCTAGGGAACACAAACTTCTATCATAACTGAGTCACAAGGTGAATATCAGTGCAAAATGAATGTTGTCACTACATGTAATCGAGAAGTGCGCATCCACTATCATCGTTCGAATTTCTTGATAAAATATTGAACAGCGCTTAACAATGCGATTAATTCGAAAGAAACGTTGAGATAAACTTAAAGGATATTGGTCGCTGTGAAACGTCAATTGTACATAACTCGCTTTTCTTCTACTCAATCAATCAAGCAATTAATAAGTATCCGCTTAATATGGTATAAATCAAACTAAAAAATTGAAATCATGAAATTTAAAATCATGGTTAAAAAAAAAGAAATTACGCGATTGTAGTAATATCAAATTTTTATGGCTTGCAAAGTATCGTTCTAGGAATAGTGATATCATCCAATCGCTATCTTTAACCTGTCACTAAATTAAAGCTTTGTATGTTTTCCGCAAGACCCTGTTACAAAATAACTGTAATAATACATGTGTAAGTGGGCTTTAACGTGTTTAATTCGGCATTGGGACATTATATTTTCTCTGTTTTCATTTATGTCTGAGACTCTCATATGCCTCGTGATTTCATACCGGTCTTTAATACTCTTAGCGCTTGTTAACATATCTTGTGGTCGAGTGATGAACATGGCTTTGAATGTTATTGCAGTCGCGGGCGACATATGATAACCATGATCTGTTCTAGAGAGACGTGGGATTCTAAGTCGATCAGACAATCTGGATTAACTGTAGTAGATAGGTTTGATGTTCACTGCGTCATAGAACTATCTGTTCTAAGAAGGTGATCCAAAATAGAATAGATCACAACAAGCTCAATAGTTCACCAAATGTCATATTTCATCATGCTCTGGGTAACGATGCCAAATTTTGTCTCATGTTATTGATGTCTGCTTAGAGAGGCACGCATTTCTTGCAATTTCCATACATAAGGTGAAGCGAGAACTCATATCTCATGATATAGATATACTGGTATAACAATAATAATAAGCTTATGTTGCAATAGATGCATATGTATTCCCTTGTTTATCATATAAAAAAAAAATTAACAGATTCACAAGATTTAGTTGCTTCCATAGTTCCGAATCTGTAAGTCTTTTTGCTAGTCGTGTTCTTTAGATCAGTCTCTATGTGTTTCTTAATATCATTCGTCTTTCTGATATTCACTCTATTATTATTAATTAGGAATATTTATTTCCTATTTTACTTAAATTTTCTAAATTACTTCTGATGATGATTTATAAATGATTTATTCTATCTCAATCATTAATTCCTCTTCTAGAGTTTCAAGTCTTATTATAACATTATATGTATTGACTCTATATATCTATTATTAATTATTAATTATTTCCTCATTATCCTTCTCTCACTTCTATTATCTAATTAAATTAATTACTGTATTATATAATATCTTATTATTATTGTACTTATTATGTATTATTCAAATTTCATATTTTATATTAATTTTCTTCTCTTTATTTATTTTATTGATTATTGATTTTGTTTTTATCAACATCTAGCCAAGCAATTTAACTAAGTATGATAGCTGATTTTTATATTCAGTGTATTAATTAATTTATTCTATAAGTATTATTTGATTTTTTTCTCTTCTTATCTTATAGTTGATATTCTGTCTGGATTAAATTATCCTAGTTAAGCATTAGTTTTCTATTTTTTGATTAACTTATGTATTATTTTTTGTTTATTCAATATTTATTTTCTTATTTTTCGTCTTCTCTTCCTTCTTTCTACCTTTTCCTTCTTCCTTTGCTGCTCAGATGGTTTCTCTCTTCCTTTGTTCTTCTCTTTCTCTTCTTTTCTTCTTCTTCTTTTCTTTTCTTCTGATCTTACTCTATTCTTTATCTATTACTCTATCTTTCTTCCTTCTTCTTCTTGACTTCTTGTACTGTTCTCATTATATGTAATTGCTCTTATTCTTTGTCTTGTCTATTCTGTTACACTCTTTTCATTTCTATTATTCTATATCATTATTACTTGTTATTATATTACTCATTTTATATACTTATGTATTCAATTTAGTTGTCAGATGATTATTTCTTATTATTTTACTATATTATTTTTATATATATAGCTTATATTATATTATTGTATCCTTATATATATTATATACTATTTACTTCTTATTCATTCTTCTTCTTCTTCTTCTTCTTTCTTATTTTATCACTTATTTGTTTATACCACTTTATATTAATATTACAATATATACTTCTCCTATGTGACAAAACTACTATATTATATATTATAGTATATGATATATATATATATATAATATATATTATTATCATATAATATATATTATATATATATATATAATATATATACTATATTAATATTTATATATATATATATAATATATATATATATATATATTATATAGTATATATATATTATATCATTATATATAGGCTTGGCTGGAGGCGCATTGAGCGATTGTGGGGATGGGTGATGGGCTGGCGGAGAGGCGGGTGGGGGTGGTGTGCGGTGGTGGGGGGGTGGGGGGGGTGGGCAGGCGAGGGAGGTGGTGGTGGAGGGGGGGGGGTGTGAGTGTGTCGGGGTGTATGGGGGGGCCTAGGATGGGGGAGCGGGTGGGGGATCCCAAAGGAATAGGGCAGGAGGAGCTTGGTGTGGGGTGGACCGGGGTACAGGTGCGAGGGGGAGGGTGGGTGTTGGGGAGTGCGGTGGGGAGGGGGGGGGATTTGGTGGAGTGGTGTTGTGGGGCGGAGCTAGGGGTGGGCGGCGTGTGGGGTGGGGGGCAGTTTTCGAGTATGATAGAGCTACTATATATATTATATATATAGTAATATTATATTATTAATGATTATATATTATATATATCATATAGTATATTTATACTTATAATAATATATATATATATATAATAAATATATATATATATATATATATAATATTATATATACTATTATATATATATATTATATATATTCTATATGTTGATATATATATATAATATTATATATATATATATTTATATATAGTACTTATTATATATAGTTATATATAGGTATATTATATTATTATATATATATATATATATATATATATATTATATATATACTAATAATTATAATAATTGTATATTATAATATATATTTATATATATATATATATATATTATATATATATATATATATATATATCTATATATATATATTATATATTATATTTATATTATATAATTATATAGTATATATATATATAACTATATATATATTATTATATAAATATATATAATACTATTATATACTACTATATATTATATATATATATGATATATATATCATATATATATAATTGAAGAGGAGAGAAAGGAGAGAGAAGGAGAGAGAGAGGAGAGGAGGGAGAGAGAGGAAGAGAGAGAGAGAGAGAGAGAGAAGAGAGGAGGAGTTATTCATTAGAGTCACTTTTTATGCCATATTACTTTTCAAACATTCTACAGTTACTCTTATTCATTGATTATATGGGGGCAGTTGAAAAATACCTATTTAATTCCTTGTATAGGTCCCTCTTTAATTGGGATAAGGTACCCCATATTCCCGATATATTAATTAAAGTCGTTTCCATTTTGGTCATGTTGTGCTTTTACAAAAGGGCGAATTTTCTAGGGCAGTTTTTACGGAGTCGAATTCGGGATGTAAAATTTGAACACGGGGCTGTACTCAGTATTCTTTTCTTTTACTACAATTTGGTAATCGAGCTGGTGTGATGGATTGGAGGCACAGGATTGGAATTATTATATATATATTATTATATATATATATATATATAATATGTATGGTATATAATAATGTATTACTAGATATATATATATATAATATATATATATATATATACTATATGTATATATATATAATCATTATAAATGTTGAATTGTTGCTAATATTCTTTTAGTCGTGCAGTCATTGTGTACAATGGAAACAGTTAGTGTAATGTTTCTTTCAAGAAAAATGAGGGAGTTTGTGCTATTATGATAAGTAATAAGTCTATAGCTAATAACTAAGGTTTATACAAATCAATATTCCTCCCCTATACGTTTTTATACATATAAAACTGCTTGATTTTTTGTTACATGCTTTTTATAGTGTAGAGGTATAAGTAATATAGTTATCAAAACTTTGGCAGTGAATATTTTTTTTACACTAACATAAGATATTCTTGTTCCAAAATTAAATTAGGTTTAGGAGATAAGTTGTCGGGTGGGTTTTGTATTAATAGAATAGATAGAATATACTAACGCATGGGCATTATTCAGGGTGGGGGCAAAGCTGCCCCCCTAGAAGTGTTTACTCTCTTATCAAAAGCAACATCGCTCTTTTTTGCGATGCAGAGGGTTTTAGAGTAACATTATTATATATATAATATGGGGAAAAAAATTCAAATTTCCTACGTACTAAAGGGAACAGGCTATAATATATCAAAAAGAAGGTCAGTTTGTTATACATTATTTTTCTACCATCACACCCGTTTTTAAAACGTTTAGGTTAAATTTTGGTAAGTCGAGTCGGTTTAATTGGCTATACGCTCGAATCAAGGAACATCTTAATTAGGCCTCGCTCTTCTTTTGGCATAATATTATATATATTATAGTATATATATATAATTATATATATATATTATATATATATTAGTATAATAAGTAATTATATTATATATATATATTAGGTATATATTTATATTTAAAGAATTTATATATATTATTTACATATTTATATTATGATATATATAGTAGATATATTAGTATATATACGTCATACACTATATATATATATATATATCTATATTATATATATATATATTTATATATATAGTATAGTATATTATTTAAAATTTATATATATATATATAGTATTATATAAAATATATATATATATATAGTATATAATATTATTATATATATAATATATATCTTATATATATATATATATATATATATAATATATATTATATAGTATGTACTATATATATGGTATATATATTTATATTATTATATATATATAATATTTATATATATAAATATATATATATTAACTATATATATAGTGATATATATATATGATATTATTATATATATATATAGGTTATATTATATATACATTATATTATAGTATATATATTATATATATAATTATATATATATATATATTATATATTATATATATATATATATATATATATATTATATATATATATATTATATTTATATATATATATACTATATATATCTATTAATATTATCTGATTATTATATATATATATATATCCTATCTATATTATATATATAATATATATAACTATAATATTAATATATAGAATATATATATATATAGTTTATATATATATAGTATATATATTATAGATAAATATATTTATATATATATATATAATTAATGAAAAAGCCTTTTGAAAGGGGAAGAAAAATGTCACCTAGCAATCAGTTCAGATTCAAATGAGATCATTTCTTCTTTATGTGGTACTACTATAAGGAAAACGATTTCGTGAATAAAAGTAAAGAAGCGTGCTACAGTTAGGTTACTTGCCAGAGAACCAGGCTGAGTATTATTCTGGAAGGACAATTAAATTTTCCTAGGGTTTCGCTATTGACAGGAGAGTCCGTGAAATCAAGAGAATTTATTGGCTTTGTAGAACTCGAACAGCGGCTCGACGCAAAAACCATTGGGCGCCAGAGTCATTGACGAGATTTTGTCACTCAAACAAAGAGAGTAGAATCCGAAGACCTCGGATATCCTGAGAATTGCTTGGCATGGGTTTGATGAATGGGCTGTTCTACGATTTGTCTGGCAAAGAAGGAGGTGTCCAAGTAATATGGCGGAAAAAGTATAAAAAAGAATTATTACTTTCATTGCTACTGTTTTTGTATATATAATATAGGAGTAATGTTAGAAGCCGAGGCAAATAAAACCCTTTTCATTGGAAAAATAATACCGCTACATCAAAAAAGCCATTATCATTTTTCATTCGCGGCTTTAGTCGTTAATTCGGAAATGCGCTATGATAATTGATCGTTGATCGGGTGGGCGGTACAATCTGCCAGGTTACAGCCAGTTGTAAATGCTCTCCCATCCAAACCTTGGATATCGTCAAAAACCTCGGCAGCTAAACATTCAACCATGGTGGAAATGGTTAGGAGCCATCGGGAAAGTGAAGAAAAAAATCACCGATGAAGTTGTGTTTAAGAAGCTAATCAAGAAATCGCCGAGACACTGGAAACTTTGGATCTGAATATTACACGGATTGTTTGGCAGGCAGCAAGCGGCATAAGCAACATTCCAGCAACAAAATCCCGATGGAGTTCTGGAGAAGTCACCTTAATCAATTTTCGTATGTAGCATTCTTATAGCACTTCTCCTTCTTTTGGAATAGGACGGTTTTCCTACTGAAATACACGGCCGGCAGTGGCGGGGCTGCTTATCTGCATTGACATATCTACAATCTTTCCACATGCTACTATGCAAAAGAGTGCAAAATGAAGTTAAAAGGAAGATGAAAGCTACAAAGATTTTACCACTTAGAAGCAATAGAAGAAGAGCTAGAACTTTTTACAAAATTTTCATACCAAACTGGGAGTAGTGAAAGAAACCACAATCGAGGGTTACTCTGAAAAGCTTTAAAAGGAGACTGAAACCTTTCTTTCCAGTCAACGAAAGGCTTTGATGATACTGACACGCCCAGCTATGCCCACCAGTACAGTGGGCGCTTTTCAGTACTTCTCGCGAAGGATAAGAGTTGGCTATGGAAGTTACTCGGAACTGGAAACTAACCAGGTTACATAGGCTGGTATGATGAAGCTTGTAACACAGAAAATTTGTGGGTTTGACTTATGAATTATTTTATTCAAACAGTAGTTTGTGAATTTGCGCCCCCCCATTGGCTTTTGGGAAACCAAAAAAGAAATTCACTTTTAAAATATATAATTTTTTGCAATTGCTCTAATATTTTTGAATTTTCCCAATCATTGCATATTGGTATTGGATAATTCTATTGTTTTATTAAAATAATTTTTTAAAAATATTAATCATTAAATTATCCATGCAAATATTTCTAGTTTTATGTCTTCTTTTTATATAATATTTAATACTATATATATAGATATATTATTATATAATATAATCTTATATACTTATAGTATATATATTATATATATAACTAGTATATATTATAATATATATATAGTAATTATCTATATATATATAATATATATATAAGCTTATAAAATTTTTTAACTGCCCCCCTAGCTTGAAAGCTGGCGACGCCCCATGCTAAGCTAGACATCTAAAGTCAGAAATATAAAATGTTAGGGATAGCTTGGCATTATAGATCCTTAGCCTAATTTTGCTATGGAACTATATTTCCTCTATCAATATTAGCGTACATCAAAGGCCTATAAATATTTTAACATTTAATATACCTATCCAAATTCTTATGAAGATGGAGGCAACTGTATAAACACTAAAATAATTAAGAGTAGCGCCTTGCTACATTTTTTAACTAAATAAGTAAGTAAGTAAGTAAGTAAGTAAGTAAGTAAGTAAGTAAGTAAGTAATCTAAATCTGTGCTAAGTCAGCTCGCCTCAATTTTCAAAAACACGACTCAGATTGGCAATCGAAAAAAAATATTACCAAAGCCAAGTAAGTCTCCAGATGAAAACATTTTTAAATTACCATAGTGTAAATACAGTAGGTCAAGAAATATTTCTTTTAAACTCCGGGCAAAAGAGAATTTGCTGAATGCAAATCAAGGGGAAATGGTTTTCAAATGTAAAAATACAACTTTTAAAACAAAACTTTTAATTCAGAGCAACATGCAATTGCACATACCATGTAATTACTACAAAACATATCAAAACATTCACAAAATTTAAGCTTCAAACAAACAATCCTGGAGCTACCTTAAGCTAGATAAGTAAGTCTACTACTTGCAACATAAAGGGCAAGAGCCTATAATTTGCATGTTTAAAATAATCACCTGAGGAGCCAGAAATAATTTGATTTCTTCCCTCCAGATATTAAGAATTTTCATCAGATACTTTAAATAAACATTTAATACATTTTACGGTTTTATATCTTGACTTAAGTTCTGTTGGTCCAAAGCAACTAAAGGAACTCAATGGAGTTCCTATAGCTATTATTCAACGTCAACAATTAATTTTATTAGTTGCTGAAAACCTGTACTTTAATAAAAAATATAATTATTTATAACTTTCATTTATAAATTTATATTATCGACTTTATCTTCAAAATTTTTCAACATTACCAATTTTTAAGAACCTATCTTAAAGCTAGATCGAAAAATTTTTCCTCAATTAAAATATTCTTACAATCTGAAATTAATTATGTGATAATTATCTTAAATATTGCCAGGTATTTTAACAGTAATTTTTCTAGCAATTATGAAAATAATAATTTACTAATATTTTTCACTTCCTTTGACATGCAATTTCAAAAATGCATATGAAAAAAGCGAATTTATTATATAGTTTTTCCATAGGTGTCTTTAAATATACGATTTACAATTGAAGTTTTCAACTTTTTTTTTTATATACCAAAAATTTCATATTGTGTATAAACCACAATTTTTCAATTATAAAAATTTATATTCGTCATTTATCGAGTTTTCTTTTTTCTACTACATTTTACAAAGAGAAAATATGCCATGTCAAACAAAAACTTTTAAGTAAAATATACGTTATATTAAAAACAATAGAAACTTATTAATTTTAGGACATTATAGAATAAGTTAGAGTTTTTTATATGTATCTTTTTCAGCATTTTTGAAAAAAAATAAATTATATAATATCGTGTTTTTTTACATGAAAATGCTACTATTATTCACAAAAGCTAGAAAAAGTGAATATTTAATTAAATAGCTTTATTACGAGTGTTACTCTATAAATTGACGATTATTTTTTAATAATAGTAATAATTTCCCAAAATATTTGTTTTTTATTATAAATCCAAAATATTTCAATTAGTTTGTGAAAAAAATCTTTTTTTAGTAAAAAATATTTAACTTCTTAAAATTACCTTTTTCTTAAATTTATTCATATATTACATATAAATTTAGAACTCTTAAACAGAATTATTTGCTTACATTTATAATATTTACATTAACATTTTAATATTTATATATATATTCTTAAAATCTGAGTTTTATTTTATATAATCCCGGTTTTTTTTATATAATATAGTCTATTATTAATGAATAAAAAATATAAAAATCTTTTTATCATTTCATATAAAATGCAAAATTTCAAAAAGCAAGAACAAGCAATTAACTTTAATTTATATAAGATTTAGGTTTCTTAAATATAGAGAACAGTTTTTTTATAAATGAAATATTTATTTATATATTTATGTTTCTTATTTATATACTCCAATAATATATATTCATTATAGTCTGTGAGAAATAAAATACCTTATTATATTTTAAAGTAGAAAATAAATTTAGACTTTCTAATAAATCTACGCTTTTTCTCTAAATATTTTCACATCTTAACACGAATTTTAGTATAAAAAATCTTAAAAAGTAAATCGACTTTATTATTCCTAAATTTTTCAAACATTTGAAAATTAATTGGTAAATCTTATAATTGAGTTTTTAACGCGATATTTAGTTAATTAACTTTCTAAAAAAAAATTATTAGTGTTTAACTTGAATATGTACCTGTTAACACAAAGCAAAATATACGAAGCCAGATCAATATTAATCAACATGATTGAAAAAAAATCGAATTACTAAAATTACTTTTAACACTAGGTCCTTAAATTCAAGTTTCTTAATGAAATTTCAACAATTTTGTCTTGTGATTATTTATATTGATTTCTCACCACACGTTTCATTAGTAGTATTGTGATTAGCGAAAACCTGTTATATAAAAGTAAAATAACTCTTTTTAAGTCATACTTAAAAATAGTTATGTCTAAACAGAACACTTTCTGTTCTATTATAAATTTGGTGTTCAACAATTTAAACAGAGGATGAATGTCAGCGAAATTTCATTAAAATAGTAATACGTATTTTTTCCCTAAAAATTCTCAACATTTAAGTTGAAAATTATTATTGTTGTACCATGGTGCTCACTCTCTCTTAAAAAATTAATGGAGTTTTTCTAAACCGGTATTGTGTCAGCTCATTTGTAAAAAATGAATTATAATTCGTTTTTATACCTGAAAACACTAAAAGTCAGAAGAGCATCTTACAAGATAATCTGAAAACGTTTTATTAACTTGAAGAGAATTCAATACGTGTTGTTATATAAGAATGACTCTATCATTCATTAGTTTGTGAGAATACCAATGTTTTATAATAAATTCTTTTAACGTTCCTAAATTACGCTTTTGCTTACAATCTTATTATATGTATCAGTTTTGCTACAGTCTTGGAATTCACAAACTTAAAAGTTAACGATTTTTAAATTTCAACATTTTTGAATATATTGTGGTAATATCTTTAAAGAAACTATCCCCATGATGATTTTTGATCAGCATTTGAAAAAATTAAATCATGTCGTATTGCATTGAAAAGCACGTATATCAAACAAGCAGAAAAACATGCAAAATTACATTCATTTAATTAAGTCATTATTTATTAAGGATGTGTCTTAAATTGAAGTTTTTAAATGAAATTTCAATATTTGTTTTTATAAATATCCCTAACATTATCATTAACAAGTAATAATTCGTAAATTCAATCAATAGGACCAATTAAAACTATAAGATCGCTTTCTGCTTTAATTATATACCATCATATATTAAAGTATTACCCCAATGTATCTAACTTTTTATAGTGTGTAATAATTTTTCCTATAAATTATCACACCATTTGAAATTAATTTGTGAGTAGGAATTATCTTCAAGTAGAGTTTTTTAGTATAGTGGTGGTATTTCAGGCAATTAGATAAGGTAGAGAATGTGCATCATTGAAATGCAATTTCAAAAAAAAGTCAGAAAAAGCGAACTTTTATTATAGTTAATGCCCGTCTATCCAATAAATCCTATATATGAATTTACAATATATTTGTTTTTAATATATGTCTTTTATATATATATATAGTTGTAGAAAAACTTTTTGTTTTTATATAAAAAAATGATTATTAACTATGATTTCGACCTTTTTTTTAATAAATACAGTCGTTAGAGTTCTCGAACTCTTGAAAAAGGAACATTTTATCCATAATAATTTCAACATGTATGGAAAATTATATTTGAGATAATACTTCAGTTAATATAAAATTTAAATATTATTTAAGTAATTTTTTTCGCAATTTCTGATAAAAAATACTATAATATAAAAATTCCAATAGTTCACGAGTTTGAACATCTAAACTATTACGAAAAAAGCTTAAATAACAAAATTTTTATTCATTATCTATATATATTCTGTAGTTGCCATATCTCATAACGCTATCTATCTATTTATTTTTAAATTGAAGAATTATTTTTATTTCTATTTTATATTCACATTTTTAAATTTTTTATATAATAGTAAGTAAATAATACCTGTTTTTTAATATATAAATAAATTTAAAACTTCTAAAAATGTATAATGACTAACCCTTTGTATACTTATATTTATTCGCTTAATCTTACAGTAGAATTAAACTTCTACAGTAGTACTTATTTTTTTTCCCTTTATATTATATCTGTATATTCTTGAAATTGCTAATATTAGGTTATAAAATATCTTAATTGAAAGCACTCGTTCACGTAAACTTGGTCACGACGACTTACTGAAACAACTCCATTTTTTAAATTGAAAATGCATTTTTTCCCTGATGTGAAAAGTTGAGCGATTGGCTTGATTTTGAAATACTGTATAATTTATTTTTATTTCTTAAATTGACGTCTTTCATTATAAATACACTATTTTTCTTCACTAGATAACCTTATTTCACTTATTATTATTATTTTTTATATTATGTTGTAGTAGTGAGCAATCATTATCTTTGATCTGATCTATAAGAATATGAACTGGAAATCGCGGCAGGAATCGTAAATGAAAGTTCAAATATTGAAATTCAGAAATCTTCTTGTGCTCTTAAGAGTCTTGCAAATGCAATTCCAATCATTTGCTCATCTCTGATGCATTGTTTTGAGTAACATTAATATTTAAAACTGAAAAGGTAAACAAAAACATAATTTTATCATGTGTAAAAAATATATATAGTGTTATATCTACCTTTGAACATCAATGCAATTATCTCATAAAAGCAGATATTATAGACGCATATTTTAATTTAGATTAATGTTACTATTTTAGTGTCTATTAATTGAGATCTTTATTAATGAAAACTTAACTATCATTTTTCAAATTAGATTTTTTTTGTTTAGTTATATATTTTTACCAAATAATTATTCAATGTTAGTTGAGATATTCGCGACAATTGTTTTTAAGGTATATAAATAATAAGTCATATTAAACTCGATTCAATTATCTGTTCTTGTATATAATACTTCTTTTTCGCTATGACACTATGAAAAAATGTTAGAACTTCTATAAAGAGAAAGTCGCGATTTTTCCTAAAATTTATACTAAATCTATTTGAAAATTATCATTTAGAGTTAACCTTCTAAAAATATTGATGTATTTCTTAAACGGTTAAATTATATAAGTCCATTATGCAAAAATATAATAAGTTTTTTCATAATCGCATAAAAATAGCTAATTATATCTAAAAATTAGATCACTATAACATATGCAAAATATTCATCTATAATAGTTTTAGAACTGTCTTTATATCTTCTTGTCTGACGGTTTTTTATGAAAATTAATTAAATTATATTATGATTTTTTACGTTTTATACCCAAATATATTCAATATTAGTTATTGTGAAAAAATCCTCTAGTTTTTAATACAAACATATTTACTAATTCACTCTAAAGTTACTAGTCTTATATTTCATAAATTTTCATACAGTATACTTAAGAATTTATGATTAAAACTTACTTGAAAAAGCTATACGATTTTTTCATAAAATTTCAAACTTATTGAAATTATTTAATATTACAGTATGGTTTCTTTGAGCAAGTTTTTTAATAACGTGGTAAATTTATTTCAAGCATTTGAAAAAAATTATTATTGTATTTGTTCTTTTGAACAAATGCAATATCAAAAAAGCAGAAAATATATGTAAAAATTTACTTCAATTATTAGTTATATTCTATAGTGTCTTAAATTGCAGTTTTTTATAAATTGAATTTTCACATATTTGTTTTATACTACTCATCACATATTTTCATTATGTAGAAATCACTTAGTTATTCGTAAAATAAAATATTAACTATCTCAAAGAATTAACGCTTTTGTCTTATCAAATGTTTCAGCATTACAAATTTAGAATTCTTAAAAGTACTATTTTTTTTTCCTAAATTTCAAACATTTGAAATTCTTTTTTTTAAAATCTTAAAATGAGTTTTAAACCGGTAATTTTCAGCATTTATGAAAAAAATATATTGTTTCACAATTGAAAGCATTTCAAAAAAGCAAGAAGGAAGAGAAATTTTAATTATCTGTTATTAGGTGTCTTAAATTGACGTTATTTAATGAAATTATTCATCATTTGTTATACCCAGGATTATTTCAATAGTTGTGAAAATCTGTTTTAAATATAAAAAATTTAATCACTCATCTAAATATTATCGACTTTTGCTTAAAATTTTCCCATTACTACATATAAATTATTCATAGAAGCTCTTAAAAGTATACGATTTATTATTTTCTACTAAATTTCTAAAACTTATGAAATTATTTGGTAATTATCAAAATTAAAATTGAGTATTTTACGGGATTTTCAGCATTTGAAAAAATAAATGTGTTTCATTATAATGCAATTTCAAAAAAGCGAAAAAGCTGAAATTATTATATTATAATGTAGTTTAAGGTGTCCTTTACACTTCTGCAAGTTTTTTTACATTGACATTTCAATATTCTGTGGTTTTATATACCGAGTAGTTTCATTAGTTGTGAAAACCTGCTTACAATAAAAAATTTAACGTTCTAAACATAATAATCATCAAGTAAGAAATTTCACACAATTAAACATAATTTCTTTATAACCTCTTAAAAATACGATTTTTTCCTAAATTTCAAACATTTGAAATCATTTGGTAATTCTTTTCTTAAAATGGAGTTTTAACGGTATTTTCAGCATTTGAAAAAATAATGTGATGCATTGAAATGCAATTTGCATCATAATATGTTCTAAAAAAGCAGAAAAGCGAATTTTATTAATGAGTTATTAAGTGTGACTGACATATGGAGGTTTTTTAATTCTAACAAATTATATCAATATTTGGCGATTTATTTAAACGAGAGAGTTGCTCAACTTGAGTTTGGGGTGAAAACGCCCTGTTTTAATAAAAAATGTTTAACTCTAAAATTACGCTTTTTTATTAACATTTTCACATTAAATTTAGAACTCTTAAAAATTAACAATTTTCTTCCTAAATTTCAACATTTGGAAATTAGAATGGGTAAACTCTTAAAATTGAGTTTTTAACGGTTTTTCAGCATTTGAAAAAATCATGTGTTTCATTGAAATGCTATTTCAAAAAGCAGAAAAGTGAATTTATTAAAAGTTTTAGTGTCTTAAAATTAAACGTTTTTTAAATGAAATTTCAATATTCTGTTTTTATATACCAAATATTTCATTAGTTGTGAAAAACCTCGTTCTTAAATAAAAATATACCTTCTTTGTAGCCTTTTTCTTAAATTTAAAAACATTACAAATTTAGAACTCCGTAAAGTACGATTTTTCCTAAATGTCAACATTTCGAAAATTACTTTCAGTATTCCTTAAAATTGAGTTTTTAACGGTATTTTCACACTTTGAAAAAAATAATGTGTTTCATTGGAAAGCTTATTTCAAAGAGCAGAAAAGTTATATTATTAATAGTTTAGGTGTCCTTAAACTGACGTTTTTAATGAACTTTCAATATTTGTTTTTATGAACTAAATATATAATATTTCATTAGTTTTGAAAACCTGTTTTAAATAAAAAAATTTTAAAACTCTAAAATTTCGCTTTTGCTTAAATTTTCATTTTTCACATTACACATTTAGAACTCTTAAAAGTACGATTTTTCCTAAATTTCAACTTTGAAATTATTTGGTAATTCTTAAAATTGAAAGTCTTTAACGGTATTTTCAGCGATTGAAAAAATAATGTGTTTTGTTTGAAAATGCTATTCAAAAGCAGAAAATGAATTTATTAATAGTTTTAGGTGTCTTAATTGAAGTTTTTTTTAATGAAATTTCAAATATTTGTTTTTATAATGCTGAGTACTTTCATTAGTTGTGAAAACCTGTTTTTGAATAAAAAAATTTAACTTCTAAAAATTACTTTTCTTAAAATTTTCAACATTACATTTTATTGTCGATATTTTATAAAAGTAACCATTTCTTCTAATTTCAACATTTAAATTATTTGGTAAATCTTACCAAGTTGAGTTTTTAACGGTATTTTCAGCATTTGAAAAAATAATGTGTTTCATTGAAATGCAATTTCAAAAAGCAGAAAAGTGAATTTACTAATAGTTTAAGGTGTCTTAAATTGACGTTTTTAATGAAATTTAATATTGTTATTATACCAAAAATATCATTAGTTGTGAAACCTGTTTAATAAAAATTATAACTTCTAATAGTACCGATCCAAATTTTAACGATTACAAATTTAGAATCTTAAAGTACGATTTTTTCCAAATTCACATTTGAAATTATTCTGGTAAATCTTATATATTGAGTTTTATATGTTATTTCGCATTGAAAAAATAATGTTGTTTCATTGAAAATGCAATTTCAAAAAGCAGAAAAGCAACTTTATTATTATAGTTTTAGGTGTCCTTAAATTGACGTTTTTTTAATGAAATTTTCAATATTTTTGTTTTAGTAATACCAAATATTTCATTAGTTGTGAAAAAACCTGTTTTAAATAAAAAAATTTAAACTTCTAAAATTACGCTTTTTCTCAAAATTTTAATTAACAAGATTTAGAACTCTTAAAAGTACCGATTCTTTCCTAACACATTTCAAGCATTTGAATTATTTGTAAATCCTTCAAAATTGAAGTTTTTTTAACAAGTATTTCCAGCATTCTGAAAAAATTATGTGTTTGTTTTGAAATGCTATTTCAAAAAAAAGCAGAAAAATGAATTTTTTAATAGTTTTAGGGTGTCTTAAATTGAAGTTTTTTATGAAATTTCAATATTTTTTCATATCACCAATATTTCATTAGTTGTGAAAAACCCTGTTTTACGTAAAAATTTTAATTTTTCCAATTTTAACGATTTTTCTTAAAGTTTCACATTGTAATGTTAGACCTCTTAAAAGTACGATTTTTCCCAAATTTCAACATTTGAAATTATTTGTTAAATCTTAAAATTGAGTTTTTAACGGTATTTTCAGCATTTGAAAAAATTAATTGTTTCAATTGAAATGCACTTTCAAAAAGCAGAGAAGATAATTTATTAATTGTCCTAGGTGTCTTAAATTGAAACGTTTTTTAATGCATGTTTTAATATTTGTTTTTATATACCAAATATTTCATTAGTGTGAAAACCCTGCTTTTAATAAAAATTTTTATAATTCTAAAATTCACGCTTTTGCTTAAAATTCCCATTCAATGATTTAGAACTCTAAAAGTACATTATTTCTTTCTTTGGAATCATTGGTAATTCTATAAGAACTGAGTTTTTACGGGTTTTTCAAGCATTTGAAAAAATAATTGTGTTTCATTGAAATGCCAATTTCAAAAAGCAAAAAGCGAAATTATTAATAATTGGGCTATTTTTAATTGAAGTTTTTTCAATAGAGATTACAAACTTTGATTTCAAACTACCTATATTTTCATTAGTTGTGAAAAACCTGTTTTAAATAAAAAATTTTTAACTTCTAAAATTTCGCTTTTCTTAATTTTCCACATTACAAATTATAACTCTTAAAATACGACTTTTCCCTAAATCTTCAAATCATTAATAATCTTTTTAATCTTCCACAGAATAATTTGTCAACTTTTATTCACTCATGACTTTATGCTACATTACTCTTTTTTCATTTTGAAATGCAATATAATTCAATATAATACAATATAATACAATTCTAAAACTTTCTACTGTTGTTAAAATCCTCGGAGGAGTTTCCTTCTTCGTGGTATTTCCTAAAAGGTCTCATTATTTCTCTCCCAAAACAAGCTACTAAGATATATGGCCTAGATTCTAGAGTTATGATCTAATATATGTTTTAACAACATTTCAGTTTTGCGTTTATATATATATGCGTGTATATATGAGGTTACGATATATGAGATAAATATGAGATATATAGGCTATGATATAAGTATGGGCGTATATATATAGTATATATATATAAAATATATGAACATTTGCACATGGTAGTTTCTCATTGTATTAGATATTAAGCTTGTACAATCCGAAATAGATGTCTCCTTTATTATAAGAGACATTTTTACCACCGGATAATTTAAAAAAAGGAAAATAAAATAAATAACGTGTTTTAAAAAATTAAAACATGTTTAATAAATGTTGAAATAAAAATTACAGTATTCGTGTATGATACAAGGTCAAAGATGCCGGCTGGTACATCCGAGTGAGCAGGAGAAGGTTGGCCAAATGATTTGATCTTTTTTCGATGAAACCTTATGAATACCCTGGCGGCGATAACAAGAACGATGGTGTGAGTCTGGGGTTTTCTCGGTCTCTAAAGGGGACAGAGAGAGGCGGGGGGAACTCGTCTCCCCCTCTGTCCCTCCGTCGGGTCTCGAACCCCCATAAAAAGGATATAAAGAAAAAATAATATTTTCTGCCAAAGCGTATTAACAAGTGGTATTGATGCAACACGTTTTGCCTTTCGAGACTAATGCATGATTTCAAGGTATAAAACAGAGACGTTGCACTCAGGGTTGGGGATTTTTTGGATTTTCTTGAGAAAAAAAAATCAAATTTATGATTTTTGGATTTTTGGGATTTTTGGATTTTTGGATCCGTGGACGTTATAGAAAACGTTAATTTATGTAAACAAACTTTTTTTCAAGTTCGATGTAATTGTATTCATTTTTTACTTAATAGCCCCTATATCGGAGTTCAAAATCTTAAACATAGTGGCTTTTAGTATGACACAATGAAACAGAAACAATAAAGAGTGTTATTTGTAAGTATAGATATTAATTTATTGAAATTCAATGAAATATAAAAAGAATTCTTAAATTTTGTCAATTACATAGTTTTGTATAGTCATTTATTATATTTAGCGATTTAGAATTAAAACAGAGTACTTGGCGTATGATATTATTATTCGTAATATTGTTGTTATTATGTTGTCAAAATTAAGTCACTTAAATATCCAAAAAAAAAAAATTAAAGAAATATACCAGAACAAAGCAAAAAATCAAAAGATCAGGCAAGAGTAATCATCGATTTTTTTTTAGCAAAAATCAAGTGAATGATAAATAGCTATGACAGCACAATTATCATTTGATTTATTTGCGTGCAATATCTCGGTGATCAACTGGCGTGTGACTGGAGATTCGTCTAAGTTTTTTTAACTAGTATTTAATCGAGGATCATTATTTGATAGATAAAGTTTAGAATAAAATATATGTGGTTAGAAGTGATAATGGCGAAGTCACAAGTATTAGAATTCAAATCAGTGTCTATTTATTTTCCTCCAGTAGAGGTTTAGTAATGTATAGTGTTACACTGCTGGAACTCGTTTTCGGGATGCTCTGGCCTATATAGTATTGATACTACTTTAGCAGCGGATAAGTACTAGTAGAGTATATATATATATATTAGCTTACGATTGTTTGATGTTATATAGTATGTAAGGTTATAGATAAGGGGATACAAACTAATATTACCTCTCTATATAGAGGTACGTTATATATATGTATACACGTGTATATATAGAAAGTATAGTCGACATATACATAATTAATTGACTATATATATAATATAAGATTAATTATGAGGTCCCTGTTATGTTTTAAAGCATTGCTTTAAGTTTGTTTTTTGTTGTTTTTATTTTTAACCGTAGTTGTCTAGATATATATGATGTAACTGTAAATCCGGAATGAATTTTGTGTGTGAGGACATGATTCAAAAGTTCTAGATATTATTCTTCAAATAAATTTTAATTTAAAGTGCACATTTAATAACAAGAAAAACTTTCAAGAATGAAAATATCGTGCGGAAAGACTACGATACTTACGAGATGAAAGAACCAGATGTACATATGTTGCGAATCAGCCATATGAAAGGTTACGTTGCAAAATGACTAAAATATATAATCCTAATAAAAAAATTGAGAATATGAAGAATCTCGCTAAAAGTAGAGACCACGTTAGCTCGAAGACAATTACATATATTTGAGAATATCTGCCTATAAGGAAGGAAGCATATATTACAAAACTGTAAAAGTAACAGAAAATAAACGATATTAGGGGGTCTCGAGCCGACGATGGACAGGAGGGGGGCGGGAGGGAACCCCGCGACTAACCAAACATGATCCAAATGAGAGCGGGGTTCGCGAGACCCTCGACCGGAGGGGGGGCGCCGGCCACCGTCGTTCCCTGAGCGCGGAAGGCAGAGAGACCGGTGCGATCTCCTTGCCTTTTTGTGCGTTTACCCTTGGGTATTCCTTCAGTTAAAAAAATAAATTAAAGTAAAACAAGATGGACCCGTAAAACGTAACAGGTCCTTAATATTTTTGAATCATGTCGTCACCACTTAAATTGATTGTTAGGATCATATACTCGAAATTATATAAAAAAAAAGCAAAAAAAATATCGAAAACTGACGGATGATCGGAATGAAAACATAACGAGGTCCTAGTAATATATTATAAGTAATAGCGGATGTATTATAATATAAGTATATGTATATAATAATAATATATATATACTATATAGTAAGTATATATTATACTAGTATATATTTGATATATTATATTATAGTATATAGTATAATATGTTATCCATAGTTACTATATATATTATATATCAGTATATATATATATTATTTAATATAATAATAGTATATATAGATATATAGTATATAAAGTATATAATATATGTAGTATATATAATATAGTATATAGTATATAGTGTAAAACATAACAGGGCATATTATATATATATAAGTGATAGTATATAGGTATATATAAATTAGTGCAGGGGGTCCGTATATAGCCTTAATTACTATAATATTTGAAGCCGTGCAGCTTCGTTAGAAATTTAGATTATAGCCAATCTGCTATCAGGTTATAAATTGGTGATCTTGCGATTATGTATATTTATAATATTAATCGTTTTGATCACTTATACCGTAATCGATGCTGCTTTTTATTCCCAAGCTATAGTTTTCTATTAATGACTGAAAAAATTTAGTATATGTAAAGCCTAAAGCAATTTGTGGTGCATCATGTTTGATCTTACTGGTTGGATTTGTTGTTTTTAGTTGCATATGATTGTATGCTCTATGTGAGAAGTTCTTGTAGCCTAAATTAAACTCAGCTTGTGGCTTAGCAAATTAGCCACTATCAATCTAAACTTAGTAGGGTAATTGATAGTAAGTATCTAGTAAAGAGATCTGAGATAGGGGTCGGGTAAAAAGTATCTTTAACTGATTATTTGATTTTTTAATTTGAAGTGTAAAACAGAGCTAGCGATCACGACCGTTATTGATATCAGTAAGATAGCCTTTTTTTTATTTTTTTTTTTTTTTTTTTTGGCGTTTAGTGAATTCTGGCAATTATACCCAATATTGGCAAAGTACAAAATCCAATAAATATAAGATAATATAAGTTTAAAGCATATATGACTTTTATATCCTACATCTAAATACGGTACTAAATAAAATAAAATAGAAGACATAAGTGAAAGTATATAATAGTTTTTACATCCTAAAATAAAAAAAATAGAAGAGATATATATGTGGAAGTATATAATAGTTCTTATGGTTCGATTGTCAAAATCGATACCGCTCGAACAGAGTATACACATTAAATCTATCCAAAGAGAGGATTTAAATTGCCTACCCTGGTTCTTTTTGACAGCAAGAGGGATGCAGTAGCGAGCAATCCAGTGAGCTATGAAACCCTTGGCTATAGATTCAGCGGTAATGGTCTTGGTCTTCAGAAGTATAGTTTCCGGCCAACGAGTGAAGCTATGAATACTTGTAAGAATGTACAAATTGTCGTTTGACGGAGGAAGCGTACCGAAAATGTTGGTGTAAACCATCTCAGAACTTTTCCCAGGAGAGAGGAATTCCCTTAGGAATGTTCTAGTGTGCTCTCACACCTTGACACGATGGCAAGTGAGGTACTCGCGAACCCATTTTCTCTCATCATCTTGGGCGTATTTTTTTTCTAAAGTTTTAATGTGTTTTCGTTTTCATATTGGCTTAAAGTCAACTAGCTTTGTGCTTTTATACACGCTGGATCTTCTGAATTATTCTCCCGCTAGAACTTTCAGTATGTCGTGTCGATAGCATTTGACGGCTCCAAAGCTGTTAAATCACTCACGGAAGGCGTACCCGTTGATTTCAGCGACTGCAGACAACACATTAAAACAATTGCAGAAAATAAAGAAATATTAAACAATTTGGAAGACATATATATATATATATATTTTATATATTATAGTATATTATATATATATATATATTTTATTATATATATATATATAGTATAGTAGTATATTATATATATATGTATATATGTATATATTATATATAGTATATATATCAACATGAGTAAAATAGTGCTAAAGTGTATCATATATACTATAATATATATATATATATAATAGTTATAATAGTATAGCAATATATTAATATATATATATATAGATATATATATAATATATATATATTATATAATATTAAGTATAGTACTTACCGTAGTAGATATATACTGTAATAGGGCTATATATGATATAGTATTATTTATATTAATATAATCACTAAATCCTTTGCCCCTATAATGAATATCCATGCCTACTGCCCACTGCTCATCACTATTAAAATCGGGCAACAAAAGCCAGTCGTTATTAAGCTTTTGTTTTGAAGCTGCGCATAGAAAGTTCAGGTTGTGACAACGACGGGAAGATGGGATGAGGGTTGCAGTGGAAGAATTAGAGGCTAATGAAAAAACCAGATTCAAGCATGGTCAAAAAGGTATTTATTTTTCATTGCTTCGGGAGAGATCGCCAGAGTTGCCGAGAATATCCGCATGAGAGACATGCCCATCCGAGTCGTAACTCTAGCCATGTCTTGTAGTTGATGTAGATGTTGTAGGCCATACCATATAAATAAGAGTAGGAAATTATTGAGTTAATCTCAATTATAATTTATAACCAACCATTATATGAACCATATGATCCCTATCAGTTACATATCTAAAGAAAGATGTGTAAATTGTCAGGATAATTTCTGATTGTCTCTTAGGCCTTTTGATTATCTGATTTAGCTCTTCTCTTATCTCCTGACATTTGCTTACATCCAAGCCTTTCATGAAAATCAAGAAATAGTGAGAGTTTCGCTAGCTTCTCAGAAAATCTCGATGGAGCATGATGCAATCCAGAATTTTGGGGAATGCGCAGGGAGTCAATAAACCATGACCTGCGTTTTTCTTTACGCTCCCTTGTACTTCTTTTTTGCCTAATCGTTTTTAGCTATATTTTGGCAACGTAACAACATCTGGAGGTTGGCAACCATGGTATTACTATGTGACTATGTACATATTTACTGCGGAGGCAAAACATGGTTTCCCCTTCCCCCCTCTACGACGTATACGTTTTCGTTTTCCTATAGCAGTGTGTAGAAGCTAGGAAAAGAGCTAAAAAAGAAAAGTTTGGAATAATAAGCCTTAATGTTAATTATAAGGGTAAGGTGATCAGTAAGCTCTATGATAGTTATGTTAGAGCATTAATTTAGTAATGAGCACAGGTTTGGGCCCCTTTGGTAGAAGAAATATGCTCGAATCAGCTTAGTGCTGAACAAAATGTGCGACTTTTTTTTTTTTATTATTTACTAAGGCACGCTAAATGAATTAGGTTTGACGTTTAATTTCCACGCTATTGAAAATATAAATACAGAATATATTGAAAAGCGTTAAATACATTGTAATTTAGTGTAGAAGACCTCTTTTGTACAATAAGTAAACAAAAAAATAAATAAATAAAATATCACTTAGCTATATACTCTGATAAAAAAAAAGTATGCCCCTCAATTTTTTTTTTTTTTTTTTTTTTTAAAAATATGTTAGGTTGCCATACTAGCTCTAGCATAATGTATAAAAATATTAATTTGTGTTTTATAAATGTTTGGAGCTAATTTTTTATTTTCATCTTTACTAAATAAAGGACTAAGGGAGTATTTGATTTAGATTTTTATTTGAAACTCTAAAATAAAAAATGTTATTATCAGTACTAAAATCAAAAAGTGCTGCAAATGAATCTAAAATTTTTTTCACACGTTTTGTTTTGGAATATATCATAATCTGTATGCTATTGATAGACTAAGCAGGTTGTCAGAACTCCTAAAAAATAATAATTTTCCCATAATGCAAATAAAGTCTTCCCTTTTAAATATATAAATATTATATATATGTTTTCATAAGTTAGGCCTGTATCCGCTAGAGAATGATCACAGTATGTGCTAGGTTAGGAAGTGCACCTACGATCATGGCAATCGCTACGAGTATGCAAGGTTATGACTGTTTTTGCTAAAATATGGTTTGTAATATTAATCTAATCTATTATAACAAAACTCATTATAACCTTGCCTTCCACGATCATGGGTCGTCTACCTATCGCTTCCGTGATCGTTTGTTAGAAATTTTGAAATGTGTTGTAACATTGGTATATCATTTTGTTCTAAAAAATCTTTCTTTTCATGTACTAGTTTTATGTTTTAAAGTATTTTATATTTTCTTCATATCCATAGGATTAATAAAAAATTTCTTAATGTAGTTTACATCAGAATTTTTTCAGCTGCTCAAAAAGCAATAATTTGTATATGCAAAAGTGGCATGTGTTATTTAATTAATAAAACTTGATTGTTAGAAAGTTAGTGAACTGTGCTGAGATTTGTAAAAATATAAACATTCAATTATTGTGAATATTGCGAGAAAGTTAGAAATCTAAATTGTTAGAAAGTTAGTGAACTGTGCTGAGATTTGTAAAAATATAAACATTCAATTATTGTGAATACTGCGAGGGCTATTGTTAAAGAACTAAATATTGAAGTTCACATTCATCTCAACAACCTTCTAATATCCTGCTTGCAGAAGAAGTAGTAGTAGTTACAAATCCCAAATCACGCCTTCTTCAAAGTAGGAAAATTAAATATTGGGGTTTATATTTTCTTCTTTAATGAATAATGAAATATACATGTAACTGATATTTTGGTATGCATTCCATACCGTACATATGCATATCCACAATCTCATTTCTTGTTCCGGTTTTTAAGTTGGGCTTTGTTATTTGTTTCTATTGAAATTCCTGGCAGTATTTCATGTTGAGTTATTTGATGATTTGCCATTTTTGTTGATTGAATAATAGTTTCTTCTCTAGTTACCAACTACAGTCTGAATTACATCTCAAAGGGAACTCCATCTAGCTATATGAAGAATATCACTTAAGCAGCTAAAAAGGGAAAATTTAAGATAAGGAACAGTTTATCATATTTGAACCTTCTCCTCTTTCTATATTCCTCTCTGTTCTGAAATGCTGAAAACATATATTACTGTTTTCCTAATTTCCTTGATCTCGTGTGAAGATATTTAGGGAAAAACATTGATAAACATTTAGGTACACTTCTGTAAACCAATTAATAGGGAAGTTGAGTTCACTTATAAATTAAACTATCGTAAAGTCTAGTCATTATTAGAAGGTAACCTTCATTTGAAAATGAAGTTATAGGCATTCTCGACATTGCCACTTAAAAAAAGAATAATTGACCTATGAAGTGACTGCCTAATAGTGTTCACATTAAGTTGATTCTGTTATCCTAAATGTTAAATCTAAAATTTCCAACAAATAAGTAAGAATATAAACTTGTTAATCTTTAATGACGATTGTTCAAATTTTTACTAAAAAAAATTTGATGTTAGTAAGTGGCTATTGAACTTTTGCCAGGTCTAATCTCCTGAATCCAGAGGTTATGAGAAAGTTTAGTGCTAATTCATCTGTCTCATCCTGATTTTTTGGTAGGTAAAATTAAGTAGTATTTCTGAAAAGAGGAACAGCATAGTGTTCGGGACACCTTGCCACAGGGTATTACACTCCCACACTATCACTCCCCTTTACATGCAAGTAATTTTAATGGCGCCTGAACGGGGACCTGGCAAAAAGTAAGAATTGAGTAATAATATAGGACATGCAAGATTAATCGCATGAATATCCTGAGACTATTATTAAAATGTTTAAATTTTATTATTGATCAATTGATTGAATAATTATTGCTTTAATGAATTACTAGTAAGCCTCCAGAATATTTAATTTACTATATTTGTTTACATTGTGTGTTCTCTCTATAGATGCTGCCACAGGTTTTTCTCAATATTTCTATATAAACTTTTAACATTCTTGCGTTCTTGTTTCCTGAAATATATTAACAAAGCATCTAAAATGGAAACTCTAATTAGTGAAACCTTAAAACAATTTCTCCACTCTGCTGCTGTACAAACTTATCTTTTTGTAGATCTGAAGCTGAATTTTTAGGTCACCATGTGTCTTCCAAGGGAATTTTACTGTTACAAAAGATGTTGAAAGGAGTACTAGAGCATCCAGTTCCTACTTCAGTAAAGCATCTGAGAGTTTCTGGGAATGGTAAATTTGGTAAAATTAAAATCAAAATTAATACTGTGATTCCTATCTATGATGACGCATTTATCTCAGTATAATATCCACAAAATATATCTTAAGATATAGTATGACATGTAATGTGTCTTTCTATGCGTTATCAAATATGTAGAAACCGATTTTGAGGGCATCAGAACCTTACAAGGATTTTTAAACCCCATCATCAAAAGTTTGTGTATCAGAATGGGATTTTGTACTCCTGAAATTATAATGACTGTCTTTTGTGTGTTATATCTTTCAGCTTGTTAATTTCTATAACTATCATTTTGCATTTAGATTGTGCCCATATTGGGAGGAATGAGATAAAAGTATTGATATGCAAACAATTTTGACATTCATGAGTAAGTCAAAGTGTATCTGATGTAGTCAAATGTTGTCAATCATGTCAAAAATTGAAGATGCCAACATAGTACCACCAACCATCAAAATTGTGGCCACCAGTCTCTTTGATCTGGTTGCCATGGATCTTCTGCAGTTTCCTGTAACTAAATCTGGGAACAAATATGTGGTATTTATAGATCTTTTTATTAAATTTGTTTGTGTTTGTTCTATTTAAGACAAGCAAAGCTTTACTGGTAGGGCCCATAATAGACTTCTGTCTTAAGGTATGTGTAAAAAATTTATTTAAAAAAAATTTAATGTCTAAATTTTGTTATAAAGATATAAAGAATAGATATATAAAGCATAATAAGTCAAGAAACAAAAAACAAAATTGTAAATAAAAGATGTTAAGATTATAATAAAATTAAGTCCAAAATAGTCAGCTATATTGTTTACATTGTTATGAAGGCATGGGACAAAGTATTATAATTTTCCATCTACTCATTTTCATATTTTATAATTGTTATTGTACTAAAATAAGTGGGCTTAAAAATAAGAAATATAATAATTAGTTAATTTAATTATGATCACAGAGGATTTATTCATTATAATTTATTTATTGTATATTTGTCCTTAAGAATCTGGTATGGCAATAAAGACTGAACACAGCAATATATACAAATCCAAGATGGCCACCATGATAAATCCTAGGTGGTAGCGGGCAACAACAATGAAACTCATTCTGTGAAGAGAAACCAGACCGAAAGGTTGTGTTTGAAAACTATCTTTGTAAGTAGATAGTCATTTTGTTTTATAAGAATATTGAAGAGCAATTTGTTGCATATTAATAAGCTAAAAGGTTTTTGAGTTATTACAGTTTAGAAGCCTAATATATTAAGAAGAAATAGTATATATGGCATAGGCTATACATATCTGTGTATGTAGTTAAGTATATGGTTTGTTAACCTGGATTGTATTAAAAGTTATATCAAGAACATTAGTGTATAGTCACAACAACAGCGCAAGTCTTTAAATATTATATACTTTCCTTTCTGCTGAAGATACCTAACAGGCTGCTTGCAGACTATGGAGTAGAATTTATAGCAACACAGTTCCAAAATGTATTATCAGAATTTAATGTCCAACATATCAGAGCTTCTCCTTTACACCCCTCTAGTAATAGGATCTTAGGCAATCTGACAAATCAACCAAAAAAAATGCAAAAAACACCCTTACCTCCCTGATTTTGCTTGAATTTAGGGTACCGTATAAGTAAATCTTGATCCCTGAATTCATTTCTGAAAATTTGAGAGTAATCAGAAGAATGGTTTTAAAGTTATAACCTTGAGAATTTTGAGGTGACCTCTTGGTCACTTAAATTTGGACCTGCTAAGTGGATATAGGTCGATATATATATAATAGTATACTATATATATATATAAATATATATATATATATATATATATATATAATTTAATATATATATTATATGTGTATATTACTATTATAAGTACTACTACCTATATATAATTATACTATAATATATGATATTATATATATTAGATATATATATTATATATATATATATAATATAGATATATATATTTATATAATATTATATATATATATATTCTCACTTTATATATATATATTATATAGAATCATAAAGGTATAGAACCATTTAACTGAACTTTCTTATGCTTTAAAATAAAGATTATTAAGTGTGGTCATTGTGCCAAAGTTTTGAGGTCAAAAATTAACCTCTGGGGGCAGTGAGTGGTAAAAATTTTTATTAATGGAAAAATGTAGGTAAACCTTTTTGGCTATAAAATAGAACAAAAAAAATGTTTATCTATCCTCTGTATTTTTATTGTTTATTTCAATTTTAAATCAACATGGTTTTCAAAACTGGCTCATATTCAATTTAGTCAGATTCGCGGTATTGGTAAGTCTGTAGAATATTGCTTTTTTTAATGGTCATATGTAATTGGGTCATGTAAATGCATATGTATAGTGTGCTATATATAATGCGTCCTATATAGTACTTATGATATTTGCTCTACTCTCTAGGAAGATCAGAAAAGGAGGATTAATAAAATTTTGCATGTCTAATTGTTTAAAATACATATATATAAAGTGTAGTCACGGGTAGTGCCAAAGTCTTTTGGACGCACAAGATCTGGCACCCAACTGGTGGATATTGTAGTTGAGTGCAAAAAAATAGTTTGTAGGTCTCGGTCAAATCGGAAAAATGTAGGCAACGCCTTTCTGGCTATAAAATAAAACAATAACAAACGAAAAAATGGTGTTGCCTATCCTTGGGGTGATTTAAGTTGTTTAAATTCATTTAGAGAAAACCAAAATAAATTTGTTGCATAAGAATAAATGTGCTCCGTGCAATTTAGTCGTGCTGGATGTTTGGTATTGAAGTTACAAGTTTGAAGCCGTTAATCTTTTTTTTTTTTTTTAAAGTCAGAATACATTAATGGAAGAGTAGAATGTACTTAAGTAAATAAGTAAAAAGATTATTGTTTTTATTCGGTTTGCGTTAAAAATGAAAAGAATTATATAAAGTTATTATGTAATGTAGCATACAGTACGACATCATGAAGGAGTGCATTTCTTATTGTATTCAAAGTAACAATGAGCTAATATAAGATTTAAAGGTTTCAGCATATTATTAAACTCACTGTAAATTGAAATTTAATATTTCTTGCGATACAAATAGAACAGTATATATTATATATAGTTATATAGGTATATAATAGTATATAATCATCAGTTAACTATAATCTTAGCAACAATTTACAGTCATCTACATTATTCTTGTGAAATTATAATTTTAGCAATCATATTCTTTTGGGAAAGATAGTTATGAGCTCTA
Source organism: Trachelipus rathkii (assembly GCA_015478945.1). Classification (NCBI taxonomy): domain Eukaryota; kingdom Metazoa; phylum Arthropoda; class Malacostraca; order Isopoda; family Trachelipodidae; genus Trachelipus; species Trachelipus rathkii. The sequence goes on from JABUQX010114698.1 coordinate 36,038, forward strand.
CTTCCCTCCTCTTAAAGTTGGGATAAACTCATTACATTGCAATATACAATGTCCATGAGGGACAGAGCAAGAATCTGTTTGTCTTGTGGAAAATATGATGATTGTTGGACTCATGCATAACGCAGATGATGATGAAAAATTGGATAGTGGATGTAATCATTGCATAATTACTTCAGAAACTATTTCTTCGGCATAATCCATACCATACTTGCCTAGTTATGAAGAATCGCGCAACATAACTGTTCTTATCTCGCTTGGGGAGCTTTCAGCGTATTAAGGGTGCAGCGTCTTGTATGACTTAGTCACCATTATTGGTCTTTATCTCCAGATTCCAGTTGCGAAATACGATATGCCATATTTCTTCCTTCGTTTATTGGAATAAATCCTATGGTAATTTTTGAGGTACCGTGCACATATTGCTTTGTGAAGCTGTTTGAAGTACGAGATATCGATCTTTAACTCTTTCTTCAGCCTCGGTCGCAAATCATTTTGAATTATGAATAAGTGTAGATTAAAAAACTGGTCCAAATTTTTTTTTTAGAACATCAAACATGTATCATGGTACTATTAATTTTTTCATATATGTGTTTATAGTAAAAATTAATGCAGATACGCAATTTTGCGATGATTCTAAATGAGATTATAAAACAGCGGAACTTTATTTATATTATAATAACCAATTAGGGAAAATTTCATCTGATAGACAAATCTTCAAGAGTATATGTGTATTGGGTTAATTAAAGAATGAGCACCAATATACAAGGATAAAATAGGTAATTTTCTCACTCTCTCCACTCTCTCACTTCCTAACTGACGTTTATAATATCGCTTGAATCTTATTAACCAATATATATAATACACAATAGAACAGGTGAGAATTTTTATTTATAGTACCCACTTTTTAAAGGTTCCCTATTTATTCGCTTAAATGCCATTGACTAATATTATAATCATATATATAATATAATAGCTATATATGAATACTATTAATACTATGAAAACTTATTAAGTTTATGATAAGTAACTACTGGTAGTATGTATATTATATAAGAATAAATATATCGGACATAAATTTAATATAGTTATACTTAAATATATTTTATATACTATAATATCCAAAAGGTAATGGAAGTACATAGCTGTGATAAATTTATATAATTTAGTAAATTAAATTAGTTATCATAAATATTAGTGTAAATGCAGACAAACACAATGAGAAAGCATGGAATTTGTTAAAAGTTGTAAGAAAGTTAGATAGACATGGCGGTATACCTAGGTGGTATATAGCTATATATTATAATAGTATATATTATATATATATATGATATATATATGTATATATATATATATATATACGGCGGTATATAATATAATAGTATATATATATATTTATAGTATAGTTAGTAGTATATGTCATATATATATTGTATGTCGTTTTATAAATTTATATTATATATAGCAATATTATACGAGGTAAATAATCATATATTATATAAGCTTATAAAAAATAATTTGGGAAGTGTTAATAAATATTGTATCTAGTTTATTTGAAAAATAATTTGAAATTAAACATAAATATTCACCTTATAGTATTTTGTAATTTCATAATTTAATGGTCTTATATTTTTATATTTATTTGCAAAATAAAAAGAAAAAAAGAATTTTATTATCGCTTTTGTGGTCATTATGGTATTATTTTAAGACAATAAAATCTTTCTAGTGTGGAGATGAATTGGTCTTCAAATACCAAATAATTTGGTTAATTTGATGAGCCAGTTTGAGGGACACCTATGATTTTTCATCTTGAATTCTTAACAGCAAATACAAGGATATGAGAACATCTTTTTGTTTTATTTTAAAGGCCATTATTAAGAATAGCTTACGATTTTTCCTTCAATAACGATGTTTTTTGGGCATTCCTGCCCCGCAGAGGCCAATTTTTTAACCTGAAACTTTGGACAGCAGTGCACACTTTAAGATTTTGAATAAAAATGACAAATTGCTGAATAAAAATTATTTCCAAATTTCTCATATGACCTCTTTTTAAATACTTTGTACTTTTAATTCCTAAATTCTTCCAAGTTAGAAATTTCATCGTTTGATTTCAATTATCTGTGCCAAAATTGTTGGCATTTTTTGGCATTTTTATAAAGATTTAATTTGTTATTGATGATTTATCGGAAACGAAAATAATTTTTTTCTGAATTGAACACATTTGTTAGTTTCATATCGTTGCTAACTCGAATTTGTCATATCTTATTAACATTGTTGAACTTTACAAAAAATAACGTTTTTTTTCTACTCAACAGATTAATACCTAAATACTGATATCCATTCTCTTTGCTGCTTAATTTGATAGATGAATTTGTTTTTGTTTTTTTATAAAAAATAAAATAATTCACCTTCCAATGATCGGGTGTAGGGAAATTAGGTAAATTTTAAACAATGGGGGAACTGTTGTACTCCTGTTCATTGTAGAATCAAATATCAGCACTTGATGTCCTTCCCTGTTGTACTGCTTCCTGTAATATCTATGCTTGTTTATTTTGAAAATGACTATAAACATGTGGGTCTACGAAGTTAAAGAGTGATGCTTCCCCCCAAAAATTTGAACCCCCATAAAAATTTTTTTTTGCTGGCAGAGCATTTTATTTGAACCTAGTGGACTTTAAGGCATATCAACCCTGTTTCACTGCAAATTTTCAATCGAAAATGTAGAGACCTAGTTGTGTGGTTGTTATACTGGTTTGATTGCTGGATTATCGCCCCAAAAGTGAAAATAATTAAATTGATGAATAATTTTTAAAAAATTTGGTCAAAAATTAAATTTTTTTTTTTAACCAACCTCAATACTAAAAATGTAAATTAAGATATTGTTATATTTACTTTTAGTAATACCCTTTGGCAAAAATTTCTCTGAAGCTGGCCTTTTATTTCCCAGCAAACCTTGTTATCATGTACAACCATATTTTTGGCATGGTTTGTAATTTATACTAATATGTCTAACCTGTAGTGTGGTAAGATGACTCTATGTCTAATCAGGCTGGCTACAGTTAATATTGAGTAGGTATATAAACTATATCGTTTTGAGTCTTTTGTGTAAGTTGTGAAATGTTAGCTATCAGCAGTTTTCCTGGCGACTTTTAAGTGAAATTTTTTACCACTGGCGATGTTTAGTCACCTTATATTTGTGGTAATATTGGCTTTATATCTATAGATTATTTGATATTCTGCATGATAGCTATTTGGGTTGGCAAATTACTTCACTTTAGTTAGACGCTGGGACAGTCTTGTAAATCGAGGCCCATTATTCCTCTTTACTTCTTAAGGCATGACAATGTGATGAAAGCCCTTTTTTTCAATGCTTGGTCTCTTGTTCTAAATCAGGAAAATCATTTTTATTTTAAGCTTTCAAAAATTAAATTTAACAGTTTTTTATTGTAATGAGATATTTATGTTTCGTTAGTCATAGTATGATATATATAGAGTGTTTGTTGCAGGGTCACAATTGTATTGTAAAATCGATGTTTTCAATTGAATACTTGGAGTAAAGATTTCTATCACAATTGTTAAGGTATGCTGAGAAAATAAAACATAGATAATGTACATCTTTAAAATCCACTTGTCATCCCCACGCCTTATTTAGATCAAGGCACTCACGGGACTTTACGTTGTTGATATGGTCATATTCGAGTTTTTTCTGGCATATTTCCCATTATATCTTAACATTTTTCATTTTCTCTCAGTACTTTATGTAAGAGGTAAATTTGAATATATTGGAGTAAGTTCTTGATTATTCAGGCATGCACCGTCTCTATATAGAGTATGGGTTAGGTTTGTAAAATCATAGATGATAAAGTTTTTGGGTTGCATTATAGAAGTGCCCTACCAGTTAAGCTATGTTTTTCTCAACGTTAATTAGAGTAAGCAATCTACATTTTCAATAATTTTCTTCTAAAGTAAATAATTCTTAGAATTTTTTTCTCTTTTTTTACTTTTCTCTTCTCATTCCTGTTTGCTTTAGAAAACTTTAGTAGTCTTTTTTTTGGTTCTCATCTTTGTTTCCACTCAAATTTGAATGAACATCTTGCACTGAACAACCTTGATTGAATTCTTTACTGTATTCAGCTTATCAAATGCAAAGAAGTTACATCAATGCAAAATTTGAATATAGTATGTATAATTTAAACATAATAATGCCTTGAGAAGAACTTTAAAATAGTATTAACTATGTTTTAATAGAAGCTTTAATAATTAATAGATAATGGAATAATGAGATACATCAATAATAATAATAATAATAATAATAATAAACAAGAAATATACAGTAACATTGCTTAAAAGAAACTTCTTATTGAATGCACGTTTTTGTTTCCTTCAAACGCACTTTTAGGTAACACAGAGCTTTATACTTGATTAGATAATAATAGCTGATCAATTTGAGAACAGATTCAAATCCAATAACTAAAAAATTGTAAATATGACGCATATCGATTGAGAAGCTAATAATAATATGGGAATCATCATGTAATCCTTTCTTCTTATAATAGGACAGGATGACTATCACTTGATTTTTTTATATATATTATATACTAGAACCGTACCTAGAGATTTTTTCACAACTTTTTGATATATGTCCAAAAGGATTTATTGTAGTATGGTTGCGTATATTCATTAATTAATTTGGAAGTGATCTGCTATTTGAACTGAGCACCAGCATAGAAATTTTCAATATTTATCACAGTTGGTATAGGGCAGGTTGAAAAAGTAAAGTCATCAGTCCAGTACACACGCTTTAAAGTTCTCATCATTTTCAATTTTTTGTATCTTTATTGTAATTTTGATTTAATTACATCTCAAAATTCTAGACTTAATGAAAGTAGAAGGAAGATTATGAAAAAGGTGGTTGTTTCAATTAAAACCATTATATTGAGATTGACCTTCTTTTTAGCTATTGACTTTATCACTTAAACTACTTTAAATCGGTAGTGTGTGTACAATTTACTTGTCTTGTACGACTGTTAGTTTTCCTTAATGAAGCAACATTTCTCTTAAAATCAACACTATTTTATATATGTGACTTTTCGGTCTTATTTGTAAAACTTCATTTAAGAATTGTGCCATTTGTGCCAAAATCCTATGAAATGCCATTACTTGTAGTTTCCAATAATGGCATATGCAATGAGTGTAATAGATGCATTCAGTGCTTTTTTTGTGTCAGTGTGTTAGGAAGAAATCAGATTCGTCCTCACTAATTTTATTAAGACAGAGGATGGCGTTCGTCAAGGAAAAACTCTGTGAAAATCTTGGAAAATTCTTTCAGATTGTGTCGCCATGAACTAGATGCTTTAAATCCAGATTTAAGCAATCTTTAAACCTTGCTGACAAATTTTCATTTAAAAATATTTACAGTGTCTTTATTATTGCTTCAGTGAATCTCATTGGTGCATGTGAATGTAAATAAACAAATATTTTGGTCTTAGTCATTTTATATATATAGTATATATATAATATATATAATAGATATAGTAGTATATTATTGTTATTATTAATAATATTATATATATAAAGATCCTAGATATTATATATATAAATACACTATATATAAGTATATATATATACGTAGTATATATATAATATATTATTCAGGGATGGGAGTCAAAAAAATAATAAAGCGACTCCTGGACTCCAACTCCGACTGCTGACTCCCAGAGTCTATATTAAAAACAACCAGACTCCTGACTTGCGAATCTAAGAGTTCGATATTTTAAAACATGAATTCTGACTTCCGACTCCCAATGGAAAATTTCATATATATACACACATTTTGTACGATTATTAATAGCATCACTCGTTAGGTGATGAATTCCGTTAATTGACACGCACAATAACAAGTACATTTTAATTTATAACCAGTTTTATAACCTTTATTTTATAACAATATTTCCTGGCAATTCATGGATTAATTAAAATTCCCATCACTGAATGCCATGCTGGTATAAAAAACAAAAAAATAAATAAAAAAGTAGCTCAACCACATAAATTAGAAAGATATTACTCCACTATGCCAACAACCTCCGCACCAATATTGGTGATGCAATTGATTTTGTAATTCGATAAAAAAAAAAATTTCAAAACATAGCTGCAATCAAATTTTGTCAGAACACAGAGATGGACGGACGTGTTTCCCGAATTTTATCTGAGTTTTTAAATAATATTTACAGAACTTAAGTTTATTTATGATTTTACAACATAAAATATCTAATACTATTGAAAGTAGTTAAATACATAATTAAATACATTAACAGAAATGTATTACTAAATTAATTAATTAATAGATCATTAAAGTATTTTACATAATGCCCGACAGTCTGGATATATATAATATATATATATATAATATATATATATATATAGTATATATATTATATATATATATATATAATATATATATATATATATATATATAATATATATATATTATATATATATATAGTATAAATTATAGATAGTATATATATATATATATTTATATATAGTATATATATATATAATTATATATTATATATATAGTAATATTATATATATATAATTATATACTATTAGTATATTATATATATATATACGATATATATATATAAATATAGCTATAGTATATATATATATATATATATATATATATAGGTATATATATATTAGTATATATATACTATATATATATTATTATTATAGTATATATATATATATATACAACGGTATATATATAGTACTATATATTATATATATAATATATAATTATACTATAGTTGTATATATATTAGTATTATATATATATATATATACTATATATATCTATATATATATATATATATATATATATATATATAATATATATATATATATATATACAGCTCAAATTATATACATTATATAATCCACGCATATAGATAAAGGAAAAACAATGCATTAGAATTCTATTTCAAATACTGTATAAATAATAAGTAGGTTGAAGGGCAACCGCGCCATCTGTTGTTAAGCCCTGAATTATTGTAGTATATAGTAGAATGTACAGTATTAGTAGAGAGAGTCTGACGCTGGTTTTCGTGTGAGAGAGACGTGTACAAAGACTGCTGTTACGCAGAAAGTATTATTTGTGTTTTTAGCATTCTAAGAGTTAATCTAGTGTATTAAGATAACTCGTGTGATATTATTTTACAAGTTGAATATTCTTATTAAAAAGTGAAGCCATTCCTATTTATTATTCGTATTGAATCTATGCTTAAGACAAGCTACTATTTCCTTGGTCGTTGAAGTGACCGCATCATCGTTTATCTATTCTACTGTTGCAGAACACAGTAAGTCTATTTATTCCATATCACATTGTATGATAATTTCTACAAGAAGATTATTCACTGTTATTATTCTACAAGATTTAATTGTTTATGCAAAGACTATTTGTGCAGAATCGCATATCTACGTTACAAGAATATTTACTATATCAAGTTGTTTATCTCTCTCTCTCTCACAAGTGTATTTAAAGTTCCACGAAACCACGCTCTCTCAAAGATTTATTACAGACTCGATTTTCTATTTCAATGCTAATGAATATATATTTGTATTATGTTTAAGAAGATTTATTACTGTAAATAAAGTTGACAATCTCTGCTACGCATTTCTGTTGATAAGGATAAAGATATTATTTACTGAACTATTTTATTAAAGGAATGTGACTTCTATATTCTACATTGTTATCTAACAAGGATATATATATATATATATGTATATATATATATATATATATTACTATATAATATATATATATATATATATATATATATATATATATATAGCTATAATATATACTATTTATATATATAGATATAATTCTATATATTATATATATATATATATAATACTATATATATATATAAGATATACTATTAAAAATTATTCTTATATGTGCATCGTCTCATTCAAGCCTCTTCTTCTCTTCCAAGTTGACCAATTGTAGATAAGTCTGTAGCCACTGATGAGTCCCTCATCCTGTCCAGTTTAGCAATCTTCGAGAAGCTCGATCTTGTCTTTTCCATTGAGCGCACGGGGTATAAAATTTCTCCACGCAAGTACCTGTATGAAAGGAAGAGTTGATTACAAAACACTTGCGGAAAAGAATGGCGACCGTTTAAACAGAACCTTCTAGCATCGTTTACACTGAAATTTTCGTATATTATCTACAGTATACTTCAAGAGTATAGAGGCGACTTACTCTACATTGGTCTGAAGATATTCTTTTATGCTACAAAGAGCATTGGGGAAGCATTTCAATTTTTCAAAAAGATTCATTTTCGGGGAGCAGAAGTATACAAGTTGCGAATCATATTTTCCATTCCTCAACGGATCCATCATTCTCGGAGCAGATTTAGATGTCTTTGAGAAAAATTTAATCTGGTATTATATTTATATGAACTATAGAAATGTCTTCAGGTACTGTTTGTATGTATGTAATATGCAAATACTGTAAGTAAAATAATTTCTTTTTCATATTTCTTATGTAAAATATATTTTTTAATATTTTCATAAAAAAATAGCCATTTGTCATTTGGGTTCAATCCTCGCCTGTTATAAGTAATATATATACGATTTTTGCTCAATTCTAATTGGATGCGGCACCTGTGGACGTAGTGACGTAATCAAATATCTTGTGTAGCCTCGCGTTTCTGAAACATAGAATCCTTGTTTCAATATTTCATTCACATTGTTAAAAATATATTTTAACATTTTTTTAATAACTTTTTTATTGCTTGAACAATAAATATATTATTATATATAAAGAATATATATAATTATATAGTATAAAATACTTTATTATTTATTTTTGTGTATTCATAGAGTATAGAATATTCTAGATTCTTAATTGTTCAAGATAGGCTGTCAGAGGCTAGTTTTTGTATGTAATAACGGGGTTGATTTTATAATAGTAAAGATACTATAGACGGGTTCATTGGGCTTCATACCAGATATTTCTAGTTTATACGCAGTTATACGAGACTTGTATTATAACTGTAAAATTTTTGTCGTCTGTTCATTTACTTATTAACAGATGTTTTTTTTAAAATGTTCTGAAATGCTACTAGAATAAATATTGATATAAATATTTATTGAAATTTATATATTTTACATATATGTCATATATTTTATGAACATATATCATACTGTATAGTTTGTGTACCACCTGTACGAATGTGAGAGGCTTATGCGTAATAGTTTCTTTCTATACTAAAATCCTTACATTGACGAGTTATCAACTGCAAATAAAATTTTGCAGAAAAATTTAAAAATATTCTCCTCTTCCTCATTTCCTCTCCTACTGTTTGCGAGAGAAATTCCAGTTGCAGTGAAAAAGTATTTTTTTTTTTTTTTATGAAAAATTTTTTCCACTCAAAATAAAAAAAAAAAAAAAAAAATTATCCATTTGTTTTCACAAATTTATTATAGCCACAAAGGTGACTTGTGTGAAGTGTGCTATCTGAATGAAATCTGGGATATTTTAAATTTGCGTGGAGGTCAAGTACAAGTTCAAGTACAAGTACTAATATTTATATATATATATAATATCATATATATATATATATATATATATATATATATATATATATATATAATATATATATATATATATAATATATATATATATAGTATTATATATAGTATGTAATATATGTATATATATATATATATATATATATATATTGGTTCTCAGTATAAACATATTGTTTTGTTTATACATATTTATTTACATGTATATTAATGTTCTTTATTGTTTTTGAGGTACCTGTCAAAAGAAGAGATTGCATCCTTCCAGCGAATCAACAATTTCAGATTTCAAATTGATCAGAGGCTGTACATAAAAATCGAAAAGAAGTTTTCCTCTGCTGCATCGGAACGAGGATATAAGGCATTGTTTTTGGGAGAGTTTTTCCTAAATATTAAGAATCAAATTAATTTATTTATTTTTTTTTTTTTTTACAAATAAAAAGATTTTTTTTTTTTTTTCTATATATATTTTAATATTTATTATTATTGAAGGCAAACGTCCTTTTCATTATTTACTAATTTATGTCCAGAAGTATCATTGAAGCAACTGCCAGAAAGTGTACGCCAGAGTAAGTTTTGCATTCCATTCTTACGTGGTTTCTTATTGTATTATTTTCCTTCTATTTTCTGCTGTTGTGGGAATTTTTCGTGTTCTTGAATATAGGGTTTAATATTTTTCTGGTCATAATTTTATTCATCATTTTTAAATGCCTTCTGATACAGAGGACAATATTGAAGTTTCCTCACACGATACAACGGAGCAAAGTCCTCCTGCAGAGATAGCTCACGGGGCTGAATCCGTCAATTTAGATAATCATTCTTTTTCTCAGTTAAATAATTTTGCAAACATGGAGCGTCAAACGTTGAACATTGACCGTTTGAGACACTCTAAGCCAAACATACCTCTGTTGGTAGGGTTTATAAACAACTCCTGGGTTGGACCGGAGCTTGGATCGTGGTTTACTGCTATAGATTTATACTTCCAGGATGAACAGAGGTTTACGGCTATAGACTTATACTTCCAGGATGAACAGATAACCTCCGATGTCGAGAAATTGCGGAGCTATGTACGTTTTGTGAATATGAAGGAGGGTAATGCTTCATATCTTATAAGAAATACACCGGAACTCTTCCGGGCTGATAATTGGGAAGATTTTAAGAAGAATCTGTCATATTGCTTAAATCCTTTGGTCTCTATTAGTTCTTTCGAAGCCTTCAGTGAGTTCATAAATGTAAAATGGTCTCATAATCACTCACTTCCAGAGTTCATAACGGAAGCTCAAAAAGTTTTACAAACTTTCCTTGATTCAGCGGCGTTAATGCATGACGTAAAGTTTAGTGACGAGCAGCGTCGTTTACTCTTATTTTCTATGTTATATTCAAATGCTAAACCTCAATTTCAACGGATCATACACGAAGATTTTGATGTTAATAATTCAATTCCAAGGCAGATTCAAACATATTTGAAGAAAACTCACTCTTTAAATAATGGCAAGATTGCATCGGCGTCAAATAAAGCTCCAAATCCAAATTTTTCTACCACAGTGTATCACACACAAACTGAGAAAAATGTGGCTCCACAATCTTTTCACCAGGCTCATACAGTAAAAAGTAAGCCTCGGTATCCTCAAAAGTCATTTTCAAATGCAAATTCCTTATCTCCAAAGCATCAGAATACGCAAAAAGGTGTGTTTTGTCGTAACTGTGAAAGACATGCCCACCATACTTCTGAATGCGTGTTCAGTTCTTTTTGTTCAATGTGTTACAAGCCACATATGCGGGGGTCTCAAAGAAACTGCCAGGGCACGTTCTGGGAACCTTATTCACCTCGGGGTATTAAGAGGGTGAAAGTTATAACGCCCTTCGAGCGAGAAAATTACGAAAGAAATCAGACGAAATTCTATAGGGGTTCAAATTCTAATGTTCATAGGGGTTCAAATTCCAATTTTCATAGGGGTCAAAGTAACTCAAGGGGAAGTTACCAGGTAAATCATTGCTACAATATGCCAAATTCATATCATAAGAGTGCAAATTATGATAACCGCATGACAGGTAGGTCAAATAATTATTCAAAAACCGAGCTGCGAAACGCCGGAAACAAAGGTTGTAGAGCAAATTCTCTGCACACGTACCAATTTTCAGAGAACGATTTAGAGTCTCAAGTGCACTTATTGGATCCGAATTATAATCCAAATAAGCAATTTCATTATAAATCTGAGAAATATAACTCACAAAGGCATGCAATGTATTCTAATAATTCTTATTTTCCGCATCAATCAGTACGAAATCGATGCTCAAATTTCCGTAATCCGCCGATTTTTGATCAAAATCAGAATCAGTTTCCTTATTTTCCTAAGTCGAATTTTTGAGAAAGGCTACGAGTTTTCTGCCTCAGAACGTCGTAGTTGCGCCATTAGAGGCTAATATTACAAATATTTTCAATAATACATCGTCTGTTTCAAATGTGTATAAAATAGATGATAATCCTGTAGTAGGTAAAAGCTATTTCCTAAAAGTAAAACTCACGGTGGAATATGAGTTTATCTATGAGATGTCAAGCTACTTAGACATTGGATCGGGTGTTTCTTTATTACGCTTGCAGACATTCGAAAGGTTAAGAAAATACTATCCTTTAGAATTGAAAGAGGATAACATAGTGCTAAAATCTATATCTGGGAACGTGATCCCAAATCTGGGTCGTGTAAAACTCCAGCTTCTGTTGAACGATAGACTGTTCAATATTCATGTAATTATTGTCAGCAACCAATGTACTTTCAGTGGGAATATGTTGTTAGGCACTGATGTACTCGCTTCGTTGCCCATTTCTTTTGATTTAAAGAATGAAATGTTAATTATGAATGACGAAAGGGGCACAAGTAGTATTCTTTTAACTGCGTGGAGTCCGCTCCTTGATGATAAAAATTCTGTTTTTAATCCTTTATCGCATGATAAAAATGTTCTTAACGACGATTTTAAAGTCGATCCTACTGTTTCTTTTTGCAAAACGCAATCTATTAATTTCGAGCACGAGTCTTATATTCATGAACTTTCAATTTTCGATGATGAAAGTTACGATTTGTTTTTGCCGAGTACTGTTCAATTTAATGCTTATTCAACGACGATATTGTCCGTTGATGTTCGTTCAAAGGCGGGAACCTTACCCCCTGAAGAAGTATACCTCGTTTCTGAGAAGAATATTGAAATGTCATTTTTGCCAATGTGTTAAGTGGTGTAAAAGATGGCACAATTTTAGTCAAATGTGTTAATTTAAGTTCAGCTCCAGTCACTATGGATAAGAATACAAGGGTTTCTAAAGCAAATTCTTTGGGTTTTCGTAGTTCTTTTTCAAACATAAACCGGATAGATACATCCGAGGGTCTTTCTAATTCTGAATTACGCGATGTTTATAGGGAAATTTTGCTTTCAAAGTCGAAGAAAGAAGCTGACTTAGTGGTGTTACAGGATGCGTCACAGTTAGAAACCATCCTTGATTTCTTAATAGAAAACAGAGAAGTAGTTGCTCTTAGTAACGATCGTGTCGACGTATGTCCTTTGGGTAAGTTTAATTTAGAATTAACGTCCGATCGTCCGATGTATATATTTACTCCAAACTACCTTCTTCCGCACAAATTTCAATCAGATATTGATAGCTGGGTGAACAAATGCATGTTGGATGGATATATAGAATCATCCGATTCACCGCACTCGCATCCACTCTTAGTTCTTCCAGTCAAAGGGAGTCTAAAACCGGAAGTTATTTTAGATTTTAGAAGATTGAATAAATATGTTGTTCCTTTACAAACTGCATTGCCAGATGTGCAAAATACGATTTCTAAGTTAGGAGATTCCAAAGTTTATTCAAGTCTGAATCTTAATTCAAATCCGTATGGCGTAGAAGTCGATAAAGATAGTCGCCCATACCTCGCATTCTCTACACATAGAGGACATTACCATTATAAATTACTTCCAAAAGGAGTTAGAAATTCTTCACAGGTCTTCTGCAAATTAATGGAAGCAGCTCTTTCTCACCTGTTAGGTATTCACGCGCTCATCTATCTTGATGACATTATTGTTTATTCTAAAGACATAGATTCACACTATCGTAGTTTAAGGTTAGTGTTTGATGCTTTAAAGAAAGCGAAGCTTAAAATCAAGTTGGAAAAAGCGAATTTTTTCAAAAGGTCATTAGTCTATTTAGGGTTTCTTATTAGTAGTGAAGGTCTTTCTGCAGATCCTAGTAAGTTAGAAGTACTCAAGTCATTTCCAGTACCTACAGATATTAGTTCAGCACGTTCTTTCGTGGGATTCACATCGTTTTACCGCAATTTTATTCCTCATTTTTCTGTTGTTGCACAGCCGATCACAGCTCTTTTCAAAAAGGGTGTAACATTTGTCTGGCAAGAAGAACAACAAAAAGCTTTTGATGTTCTCAAGCAAAAGTTAATTTTAGAACCTTTATTGCAATTTCCAGACTTCAATAAAGAATTTATTTTATGCACAGACGCCAGTGGGATAGGTCTCGGGGCAGTCCTCGCACAGAGAGATTCAAATGGTAACGACAGACCAATATCATTCGCTTCAAGAATGTTGAGCAAGGCCGAGAGAAACTATAGCTCGATTGATAGAGAAGCCTTGGCGATAACGTGGTCATTGTCTAAATTTAGGAATATAGTTTATGGGTATCCAATTAAGATCTATACAGATCACAAACCTCTGGTGCAAATTTTCAAAAGTAAGGATCTGACACATAAATTGGCCAGATGGGCTGTAAAGGTTAACGCATTTAACCCAGAAATATTGTTTATTGAAGGTAAAAAGAATATTGTTCCAGACATTCTTTCAAGATGTCCACCACCTTCTATTTCTCCTATATCTTTGGTGTCAAATATTGATTCTTCATTCGCAGATAAAAAGCTTTATAATCTTACGTTCGAGGTGATTAAAACCGAACAAGAAAAATGTGAAAGATTAGCTCCTATTATAAAGTTTATCAAGGAAAAAGGTAACACGTTCTGTTATCCACATGCATATATTAAAAATATATTATATTACGTTACGAAGGAGATGCAATATCTCATTGAAGTTCCAAATTCTTTAGTTTATACTGTTTTAAATCTCAATCACTGCAGTCTTGGCTCTGGCCACATGGGTGCTCTACGCACAGAGAAAAGAATCAGAGAACGTTACACGTTTCCGAAGTTATCAAAGCTTGTTCAGCAATTTTGTAAAGAATGTCCTTCTTGTTTACGTGTTAAGGGGAACATTCCTAAGCGTGCATCTATTTACAAGTACCCAATCGCATATCAGCCGTTTAGTAGAGTACACACTGATATCATTGGACCACTTCCTCCTTGTTCTAAAACGGGTTCTAAATATATTCTGGTTTTCAAGGATTCACTTACAAGGTATGTCGAATTGTGTCCCATACCTTCTCGAAATGGTGTTCACATAGCAAACACTCTGCTTCATAGAGTTATCGTTCGTCATAACACACCATCCGTGCTTCTTTCTGATAACGCTGGGGAGTATGTATCATCGTTTTTCAAACAGCTATGTAAGCTTTGGAAAATAAACAAGGTCGAAATTTCAATTCGATCCCCTTCAGCAAACAGCCTGGTTGAACGCTGTAACCTCCAGATAGAGAATTACCTGCGACATTACGTCAATAAAAAGGGTAACGATTGGGCATCCTACCTTCCATTCGTTCAATTGTGCTTGAACAGCACCTACAATGAAACGCTAGGGGAAAGTCCACATTTTGTCCTTTATTCGTACAATAAACGCTTACCTTACGATGTAGATAACTACATCACACCTTTCTCTAGTATAAATAAAGATTTTCAACCAAGTCATGAAGAGCTAAAAGACTTAGCAATACGTACGAATTTGATTCGTGAGATAGCAAAGGAAAATTTAGAGAATGAAACGAACAAATTCATAACCAGACAACGTAGTAAAGCTCTGGATAGGGATATTCTCGTGGGTAGTCGTGTGTACA
This sequence comes from Trachelipus rathkii, assembly GCA_015478945.1. Lineage (NCBI taxonomy): Eukaryota > Metazoa > Arthropoda > Malacostraca > Isopoda > Trachelipodidae > Trachelipus > Trachelipus rathkii. The sequence goes on from JABUQX010114698.1 coordinate 51,630, forward strand.
TATTAGATATAAAACCTTCTGGATTACCTAAGAAATTACACAAACGATGGGTCGGACCGTACAGGGTTGTCGGAATCTTGGGGAGAAACAGATTTATATTACAATGCTTGCAAAGTGGACGAGAGATCGCTGTTCATAGCGATAATTTCAAAATTGTTGCTGAACCTATTCTTGATCCAAATTTTCCTCAAAACAAGGAAAATTCTGCTTCTAAATCTGATCAAAGCAAGAAAGTTCATTTCAATAATGAGGTAGATGATGAAACGGAAAGTTTATCTCAAGATGACGAAGATGAAAATGTCATGTTTCCTCATCAATATGCAAGAAGTGCAAGTAAGATTCCTAGTCCAATTCATGAAAGAAACAATCTTCAATATTCGAATTCTTCTTTTCGGGATCCTATTCGTATTCAAAATGATGTAAATAGTCCGAATCAGGTTAGTCATAATCGCTCTGAAGGAAATACTTCTCGTTCTGATAGTACTTTCCAATCTTCATTTTCGGGTTTTAATAATAATAGTGGAAGTTCATCTTTTCGTAGTTCAGATATATCGAAGTCGGAAACTGATACTTCTGATAGTAATTATAAACCATATCCGCTATTTAAGGGAATTCGGGAACAGAGTCCTCGGTTTCTTCGTTCTTCTAATAGGGCACCTCCTATTCATAGCACTCCAGTATCGGATGAATTTCGTAATCTTCCTTCCTGTTCTTCCAAACGTAATGATTTGTCATTTTCTGATTAGTGTTTTCAGGTTTCCTTTTGTGTCCATTCTTTCATTGAAATGGCTGGCAATTTATGGTAGATGTTTCAATGAGCTGCAGATGGATATATTTTAGTTTAGAATTTATTTATTTTTTTTTATTATAAATGTTTTATAACTCCCTGAAACGCTTACCTGATCATGAGAAAATGAAATTGGAGATTTTGGAAGAATGAGAATCTGTTCTATGACATCGTATATCATATGTTGTAGGAAAGTTAGTTAAAATCGAATTCAAACGCTTTGTTTTTATTTAAAAATCAATGTACAGTACATCCTAGAAATTTTATATTATAAAATTCCTTCCTCGGAGGGGAGGGTATTCTATACGGCTCAAATTATATATATATTATATAATCCACTCGTATAGATAAAGAGAAAAACAATGCATTAGAATTCTATTTCAAATACTGTATAAATAGTAAGTAGGTTGAAGGGCAACCGCGCCATCTGTTGTTAAGCTCTGAATTATATTAGTATATAGTAGAATGTACCGTATTAGTAGGGAGAGTCTGACGCTGGTTTTCGTGTGAGAGAGACGTGTACAAAGACTGCTGTTACGCAGAAAGTATTATTTGTGTTTTTAGCATTCTAAGAGTTAATCTAGTGTATTAAGATAACTCGTGTGATATTATTTTACAAGTGGAATATTCTTATTATAAAGTGAAGCCATTCCTAATTATTATTCGTATTGAATCTATGCTTAAGACAAGCTACTAATTTTCCATTGGTCGTTGAAGTGGCCGCATTGTCGTTTATCTATTCTACTGTTGCAGAAACACAGTAAGTCTATTTATTCCATATCACATTGTATGATAAATTCTACAAGAAGATTATTCATTGTTATTATTCTACAAGATTTAAAAGTTTATGCAAAGACTATTTGTGCAGAATCGCATATCTACGTTACAAGAATATTTACTATATCAAGTTGTTTATCTCTCTCTCTCTCACAAGTGTATTTAAAGTTCCACGAAACCACGCTCTCTCCAAGATTTATTACAGACTCGATTTCTATTCCAATATTAATGAATATTTATATTATTATTAAGAAGATTTATTACTGTAAATAAAGTTGACAATCTTTGCTACGCATTTATGTTGATGAGGAGAATAGATATTATTTACTGACTAATTTTATTAAGGAATGTGACTTCTTATTTCTACATTATTAATTCAAAAGGATATATATATATATATATAAGATATGCTATTAAAAATTAATTCTTATATGTGCATCGTCTCATTCAAGCCTCTTCTTCTCTTCCAAGTTGACCAATTGTAGATAAGTCTGTAGCCACTGATGAGTCCCTCATCCTGTCCAGTTTAGCAATCTTCGAGAAGCTCGATCTTGTCTTTTCCATTGAGCGCACGGGGTATAAAATTTCTCCACGCAAGTAACCTGTATGAAAAGGGAAGTCTGATCTACAAACACTTGCGGAAAATATCATATCATCTATATTTTATATATAACCGTATATATATATACTGTTTTATTATATATATATATATATATTATATACTTATATATATAAATATATATATATATAATATATAAAAATTTTATATTATATAATAATACATATAGCGTATATATCAGGGGTTCACCACTGAAATTGGGAATTTGATTTCCTGACTTTTCCCGCTGACCAAATCGCAATTTTCCCTGGACAGCGTGTTCGCTATTTTTGGCGTTTAAAATATCTATTAATCATTTGCAGCCTATTTACTCAGTTAATACATTAAATTATTGAAAATTTACTTTAGAAAATTGTTCATCATCATGGATGAATTTTAAAAAATATTTCTTTTTTTTTAGCAATCAGCCCTATACCTTGCCCATAACCGTCCAATGCACTCCTTTTTTATTTTTTCAAAAGTAAACAGTTTTATTTATACAAAACAAGAAAATAAATAAAAGTTTACTTAATAGGCTAGGTGAATAACGTCCACTGTGATAACAAAAGTTTCTAAATGGGGAGATTTAGGTTAACTTTTTTTCTCTCAAGCATCTAAATTTTTGATTTTATAGGCGTCTTCTTCTGTCAAAGCTTCAGTTTTAACATCTTTCTTTGCTCTTCAAGTTTGTAGATCTGTATGGATAATTTTTTTTTTTTCAACCTTTTTTAATTCTCTTCTTCTTTTTGGTTTTGTTTTGACTCTTTGAGCTGTGCTTCATTTCTCCTATGGGCAGCTCTTACATTTGGCAACATTTATTGAGGATAGGAACTTTATGGATACTTTCATGAGATCTTATAGCATTGTGCACTGTTCTTTGAGAAAATCAGACTAAGTTCTTTCAGATTCTCCACTAAAATTGCTTAATTTATAGAAAACCCTCCCTCCCCACTGTCACATTTCCATGCGAAATATCAGTCCTAATTTAATATTTTGCCACAATTCACATAACATTGTTCCCAGGTACTATAGAAGAAAAACTAATCAAGTCTCTTAGAAAGACAATCACCATCCAAAAATATTTTGAATTTTAATTCAAGGGTAGAATGAGCTTCACTGCAAAGTAGAGTGTATTGTGCTTTTGCTTTCTAGAAAAATAGGGAGCAAGTCCATGGTTAATCACATATTACATATTAATGACCATTTTAAAAATTTGAAAGCTACCGCACTATCTGGAAACATTAATTTAAATGTTTTCCCTATATCTGCACACGAGTTTAAAGACATTTTATCATCCACCACCTTTAATGCCCATAGTATTTCAGATCTTGTAACATCATCTTTAATGCAAAAAGATGAACTGATTGATAAACTGGTTTTGGTTGGTTATTAATAGAACACTCAGGGTCATTTACAATCGTTTGAGTATGATTAGAAGTTGATGGAATGGCATAATTTTCAGTGCACACACTTTCACTAATATTTGTATTATTAGAACACAACGAAAAAGTTTTTCAATGATGGTTGGTCCTGCTGAGTTTTGATTAAATTCAAATGAGTTTCCCCTCTTGAATGTGAAACTTCGGCTTGGCGTCCCATGTTAGATAGATCAAAGTTCTTTTTACATACTTTACAGTATGCCTTGGAACTATCAGGTCCTTTACCCAACCACCTGATAAACTGTGGGTTCAGTTTGACGTCCAACCACTGGTCGTTAAAGTTAGTTTTTTTGTTTGAAGTCATTTTATAAATAAATAATAAATACCTTCAACTGCACAAAAATCCAAAATCACTTCGTCAAACCTCACAAAACCAAACAAAAAAAAAAAACACCTCAAAAAGTATAAATCCCTAAAAAGAAAAAGATATAAACAGATTAAGTCATAAGTCATACAGTCTAAAACACATCCATTTATCAATCACCTTCAATCGAAAGGATGAACTTGGAACAACCTCTAAACAGAATAAGAAGAATAGTAGGTAATAGTGAACTAAAAATAAAAAGAAACAGGAATAGAAGTAGATTTAAATGGAATGTCATTCCCGCCCATCCCTTTTCATTCACCTACAAATACATCTCTTATTCACAATTATACAGTAGGAAAAAAAATATATCAAAAATATGAAACTTGGTCATGGATCATTCTTCATATATTTTGAAATTTTAAAATTTCCCTGACTTTTTGGAATTTCCCTGAACTTTCAGCATATCTTAAAACGTTTCCCTGACCTTCCCTGACCAATTTTTTTTTTCCTGACTTTCCCTGACCTTCCCCGCACTTTCCAGAAAGTGTGGAACCCTGTATATGTATATATATATCATATATATAATATATATATATATATATTATATATATAATATAATATATATATATATTTATAATAATATATATATATATATAATATATAATATAATATATATATATATATATATATTACATAT
>JABUQX010114699.1:0-7500 GCA_015478945.1 Trachelipus rathkii
ATAATTAAGAAAGTAAATAGCGAAATTTAAAAATCCTTTTGAAATTCAATTCAAGGTGATATTTTCTTCATTTTTAATAATAATAAATATTATTAAGAATATTAAATTAAATATTTTCTATTAATCTTTTTAACTCTTCAAAAATTTATATATATATATATATATATATATATATATATACTATATATATATACTCACTATATATATATATATATATATATATATATATATATATCTTTCTATATATAACTATATATATATGCTGCTACTACCACTATATAAGGACCTATATATTCTTAATCTAAAACACCCCGATATTTTTTTTTTTTCATATATTTCGAGCATATGATCTTTACATTCAATTTAAGTGGTGACGGACATGATTCCAAAAATATATAGGACCTGATTGTTTTACGGCTCCGTCAATTTATTTATTTATTTTTTTAAGCAAGTAATAGGGTAAACCGCAAGATGGCAGGATTCAGGTCTCTCAGCCTTCCAAGAACGACGGGATGGACTATTTCCCCCTCCGGGAGGGTCTCCGGACCGCCGCTCTTTGGTATTTAGTTGTCGCGGGGTCCTCCGCCCTCCCTACGGGGTATGGAAAACATCCCCCTCTGTCCCTCCGCTCAGGCCCCCTAATATTTTTTATTTTTATTTTATTTTTGTTTTACATTTTTGTAATAAGCATATGCTGATTCCAAATATGTAGTGGTTTCTGTAAGTGTCATACTTTTCGAGATTTTCATATTTGATTTTTACATTTTGTAATAAGCTTTATATGCTGTTTCTTATATGTATTGTTTTTCTGTAAGGTATCATTGCTTTTCGAGATATTAGGTGCAATTACTCTTTATAAATGTTGATTTTAAAAAATTATTTAAAATATTTGGGAATTTTTTTTTCATGTCCGCCACCACATAAATTCATTATTAGTATCCTATACTAGCAATAAGTTTAAAAAAAAACAAAAAAAAATTCAAAACTGATGGGTCGTAAACATAACAGGGCCTACTCTTTATATATATATATATATATATATATATATATATATATATATATATATATATATATATATATATATATATATATATATATATATATATATATATATATAATATGGCATGTAATATAATAATAATAATATAATAATAATAATAATATATGTATATATATATATATATATGTATGTATAATATATATATCATAAATAAATATATGTATATTCTATATATATTAATAATATTAATAATAATGTAATATAATATGTATATATATATAATAATATATGTATAACAATAATAAATAATAATAATAATAATAATATAATAATAATAATAACAACATAATAATATATGTAATATAATATGAAATAATGTAATGTAATTAACTGCTCAATAATATATAATAATATATATATATATATATATATATATATAACAACAACATAATAATAATAATATATAATAATAATAATATATAATAATATAATAATAACAATATAGCATAACATATATATAAATATGAAATAACAACAACAATAATAATAATAATATGTAATATAATATAATAATATAATAATAATAATATATATAATAATATAGTATATACTATATATAATAATAATAATATAATATAATAATAATAGCATAATAATATTATATATATATATATATATATATATATATATGCTGCTATATATATATATATATATATATATATATATATATATATATATATATATATATATATATATATATAATGCTGCTTCTGCTGATTGGAAAATAGCTATATATATATATATATATATATACATATATATAGTGTTGCCTTCTGTTTTCAGCCTTTCTTAGACATTTATGTTACTTTCTCTTAAAAATATTTTCGTTGCTTAAAGGCTTACATAAGTATCGAAAATTTTGGTGCTACCTTTCCGTCGTCAGCGAGGAGTATATAAACAAAGTTTTTAAGAGACTCGTCACACTCTGTCGCTGATCTCTGTGTTCTTCTGTTGTTCACTCGCTCTGCGGTTGCCAACGTGACTTTTTGTACCACCTTCAGTTGATTATTTTATTGTATTTCAAAGTGTCTCATTTCAATCCTTACACTTTCAAATTTTATGTGAAGTTTGTGTTATCCTTTTTCTGTAAAAGCCAAGGTGAGTACTTATTAGTGAAAATTAAATATTTTATTATATTGTGTATTAAGAAATTATAAATTGTGAAAGTGTATCAAATGTATAATTTTTAGCGAAATCAATTTTTTATATATTATTTTGTGTAAAATTTACAATTCCTAAAAAAAACCTTATGGGAAAAAGTTTGTTTTTGTAAAATCTCTCAACATTTTTATTTTTCATTTTTATTATTATTGTTATAGTTGTTATATTTTGTTTATATATTTTATAGGTATTAAGACCGTGTTAAGACCTTTGTTAAGATCTCCCTCCATTAAAAACTCCTCTCGATTATGATCTGATTTTTGACCTCATCTTCTTTTTGTTGCCAACAAGCGGCTACAACTGGTGACCTTGCTGTTCGTCGCATCCACCCAGCCGTCCTTGCTCCCTGCCGCCAGAAGTTGTTGCCAATAGCCTACCAGCGGCCCTACGTCAAGCGTATTTCTTACAAAAAATCTTAAAAAAAAGACACCTTGTAGATTTTTCTCCCTTTTTAGAGAAATAATCGGCCTTTTCGACCTGTGTTTTCTAATTTTAAGTCCCTTCGTAATATTAAGTATATTTTAATTTTAAGTAACTAGTTATGCAGGTACCTTTTGCCAAGTGTTCCCCTGTAGCCTATTTTTAAATAATTATTTTTTAGAGTGCAAATATATTTTCTTTCCATCATGCCTCCAAACGATGATATCCCAGATAATAATACCACGCCTTCAACTCCGGCTCCGGCTCCTTCAACCGCTACGCATTACCATGGTAAGTTTATTAGCGAGGATATTGACCTAACCTTTACCTTATTAGAACTACCATTGGAATCCACCTTACAGGGCGAGCGTTTCCGTGCTCTATTAGATATTTTGCCCACTAAAGTCTTACAACGCCTTGGAGACGTTTTGCCTGGTTTGAATAGTAGTGCTCAGCCATACTCTGAGCTAAAAGCCATTTTATTAGCTAGATTGGGTGAGTCAGATTCAGATAAAGTACGTAAATTACTTCGTAAAGAGTTTTAGGTGATAGATTGACTTCTGTGTTATTAAATGATATGCTCACCTATCGGACCTAGTATTCATATTGTTCGACAACTTTTTATAGATAAATTACCACCTGACCTCCAATACCATTTAGCTACTGTTGATTCCTCTTGCTTTTTGCAAGAATTAGTCGTATATGCGGATAGGGTATTAAAGGCAAAGCCTCTTACGACACAGAACATACCTCTTGCTGCCCCATATGTTCCAGCCTTGCCGCTAGGCCAAAAGTCACAACTATCCGCCAGCCCGCAAGCTCAAGGTCTTGTTAGTGCCGTGTAACCTGCATCCTCACACCATGTTTTATTAGAATCTCGCATCACATTTTTAGAACAAACCATTTTAGATATGCAATCCAGGATTCGAACCCTAGAATCTCGAAACTCAGTCTGGCTTCTATTGTGCACCCTCATTACCAAATTCCGATTCTTTTTCACACCGTCCTCGCTTCTTCAACCAACCCCGACGCTTTTATCATAAATCTCCCAACCCTTCTCGTCAACCCTTTAACCAATCACAATCTCCTGTTCGTCCATTAAACAAAGCCCCCTTCTACCTCTTCGGCTCAACCGTATTCTTTCATTCCTTCTCCTAACCTCCAAGGCATATGTGTCAATCATCAGCGTTGGGGCGACCAAATACGAAATTGTCTTAAACTTTGCGCCTTTAATTTAAACCCCGATGCCACGCAGTAAAACCGCAATGCGTGGCTAATCCTGCGTCCAACCTACTCTGCATTCGCGATCCTAACACCGACTTATCTTTTCTCGTTGACGCTGGCTCTTCTTACAGTATACTGCCTCGTTCCTTTTTACAGAAGAACCGTGCTTCAGAACCTCTGGGTGCTCTGCAAGCCGCAAACTGTTTTATCATCCACACATACGGTTCTAAATGACTCCACCTCACTCTTTCTTTTCGAGGCGATTTTTTTGGAACTTCGTCATTGCCGACGTCACCCTTCCTATCATCGGTGCCAATTTCCTCGCTCACTATAACATCCTAGTTTACTTGCACCATAACAGATTAATCGATTTTGAAACTCAATTCTCATCTTCGTGCATCCGTGCTGTTTCTTCTATCAGCGGTATTCAGCTTCACTCTGGCAATTACTCTTTTGAGTCCCTTCTTCATTCTGAATTCTCTGAACTTGCCCTCCCATCTCAACTTTTTCGGAAGTTAAGCATAATGTAGTTCATCACATCGAGACGTCTGGCAGACCTCCCTTTGCACGCGCACGTCGTCTCACCCCGGACAAACTCCAAGCTGCCAAACTAGAATCATTGCTGTCATTCAACAAGGTATCATTCGTCCCTCTAATTCAGATTATATTTCTCCACTTCACTTGGTTCTTAAACCCAATGGTGATTATCGTCCCACTGACGATTATAGAAGACTAAACGCCAAATAACACGTCATGATAGATATCCTATTCCTCATCTTCAGGATTTTACTTCTAATCTATCAAGATGCACTATTTTTTCTAAAGTTGATTTAGTGAAAGCATTTTATCAGTTTCACGTCAACCCAGCCGATATCCACAAAACCGGAGTCATAACTCCTTGCGGAATTTTTGAATTACTCCGTACTTCTTTTGGCCTCCGGAACGCTGCAGAGTAATTCCAACGTTTTGTCGATTCAATCCTCCTAGGATTACCTTTTGTTTTTGTTTACATCGATGACCTGCTCATTTCCAGCTCCTCCCCGGAGGAGCACATCTCTTATTTGCGCCAAGTTTTCACAAGGTTTGTTGAATACGGCATGCGCGTTAACACCCTTAAGTGTATGTTCGGCGTACCTTCACTAACTTTCCTTGGCCATACTATTTTTTATGAGGGTGTTAGGCCTCTTGACGACCGTGTATCTGCCATCCGTTCTTATCTCTTGCCCAAGAAGCAACGTCAACTTCGTAGATTCCTAGGCATGGTAAATTTTTACCATCGTTTTATTCCATCGGTAGCAAATATTCTTCGTCCTCTTAACTCTCTTTTAAAACCTGCTAAAAAGGGGTCATCTGCCTCTATCTCAGTCGACTGGTCTGATGATGCCCATATTGCCTTTACTATCATTAAAGAAGCTCTGGCTTCCTCTGTCCTCCTTGTTTTTCCCTCCACCACTGCTTCAACCCGGATCCACACCGATGCCTCGGATTTCGCAGTGGGTGCTGTTTTACAACAGTTTTTAGAGGATGAATGGTGTCCCATAGCATTCTTTTCCAAAAAGCTTCAACATGCAGAAGTAAAGTACAGTGCATTTGGAAGAGAATTATTTGCCATCTATTTAGCCATTAAACATTTTCGTTATTTCATTGAAGGTCGAATGTTTCATATTCTCACGGACCATCAACCCATAACTCATGCAATCACCGCTTCTACAGTTAAGCAGTCCCCACATGAAGCACGCCACCTTGAATTCATTGCCCAGTTTACCACCGATATCCGTCACGTAAAAGGTGCCGAAAACATTCCTGCGACGCCCTTTCCCGTATCAGCGCTATATCTCCTCTTCCATCGCTGAACTACGAGGAGATGTCAAGTCTACAACAGCTGTAACAATACACATTCCCAGCTCACTCTACATTTGAAATCAAAGTGTTGAAGTGTTCGGTTTTTCATTTCCACTCTTATGTGACATGTCATCCAGATTACCCCGACCTGCCGTGCCAACTCATATGCGTCGCCATGTCTTTAACACCATTCATAATGTTTCACATCCCGGTGTTAAATGTTCGCAAGTACAGATAGGAAAACAATTCGTTTGGCCATCTCATCTCTCTCCAGGACGTTAAACTTTGGACTAAGCAGTGCCTCAGTTGCCAACGATCAAAAGTCCACAAGCACACAACCGCTCCTGTCGACCAGTTTCTTCCTCCAGGACAACGTTTTGATCAAGTCCACATCGACTTAGTTGGTCCCTTGCCTCCTTCCAATGGGTTTACACACCTCTTAACATGCATCAACCGTTATACCCGTGGGTCGAAGCCATCTCTTTACAGGGCACCTCTGGAGAGTCCATCGCCCAGGCTTTTCGGTATCATTGGATTTCTAGATTCGGTACCCCTTCCACGGTCACTACCGACTAGGGACGTCAATTTCAATCCTAACAATGGAAATACCTCATGGTTCTTTTAGGTTCCACATGCATTCGCTCCTGCAGTTACCATCCGCAGCCTCAAGGAATGATCGAAAGGTTTCATCGCTAGTTAAAATCTTCCCTAATGGCTCATGGTAATCTTGAAAATTGGTCCGAAACTTCAAAACTTGTCTTTCCTTCTTGGCATTCGGACCTCATTCAAGGAAGACCTTCAGTGCTCCTCCGCTGATCTTTTTTACGATATGTCCATCCGAATTCCAGGCGAGTTCATCCTTCCTTCCCCTGCTCCTACTACTGATCGTCATTCTTACCTTTCCCGTCTTCGTCAATGTGCTGACTCATGGAAGCCCTCTCTTCCTAGCCAAACTCGTCGCACAATCTACATTCCGTCCGAACTCGATACCTGTACACACGTTCTGTTACGCACGACTATCATCGCGGCCCTCTTCAGGCCGATATGACGGATCTTTCGGGTGCTTCAAGCGCTCATCGTAAAATATTTTTTTGGCCTTCAAGGGGTCTAATGGAAAATGTTTCTAATTGACCGGATAATGCCGCCTTCTTGGACTTTGCTCCCGAGTTGTCAGTTGACATTGTCCCACCTCCTCCAATCATCCTTCCTCTTTCTCCTCGTTTACGACAACCTTCTAACACCCATCTGGCTTTGTCTTCCTCTACTCGTACACATTCTATTGATCCTCCCTCCTCCTTGTCCCTATGTCCACTTCTCCGGTTCGTAATCCTTCCCCGCCGCCTCTACCACTCCCCCTTCCGCTTACAACTGATCCTCCATTGCATACCCAGCCTAACCCTCCTCCTCCTCCTCCTGTGCCTTCACCTCCCTATCCTCGGTCTCGTTCCGGCCGCCGTCGCCGCCCTGTTGTACGCTTCTCTCCCTGACACTCCGTGTCTGCCGGGGGGGTAATTGTAGTCATTAGTCTTAACTAATTCCTATTTTTATTTTTATTTTATTTTTATTTTGTAGTTTTTCTTTTTCTATTTGGAACCAATTTTTTTTGTCTCGAGCGAAAAGTCACGTGATCCTTTCAACTTCCGTTCTCTTTCGATCACCCGCCATTACTAAAAACACGTTTTCTATTTGTTCCGAATTTTGCTACAGTTTTTGTCAGTGTGTCACTTTCACCATCCAAGTTTATGAATTAATTCTTCAGAAAATATCAAGGATTTCATTCCAGCTGTGTGCTT
>JABUQX010114699.1:12500-26738 GCA_015478945.1 Trachelipus rathkii
ATTAATCATTTGAATGAAGCTTCCGCATCTCTGCCGTAGAACCAATTGTTGAAAATCGTTGTTTGGATATTGAAAATTACATTACTCAAAATAGATTACTGACAATCTAAAATTTGATTTATTAACAATCCATGCAAACGCACTAAGCACTTACAACTTTAAGCAAGATATTACATGGGGCAAAGGGCTTTCCTTTACGATTTGCTAAATCAATACAATTCGTTTGTTAGCTATATTCCAAATTAAAAGGACTCTTCTGTAAATTACGCGTGTTATTTAGGCCTTTCGTCAAAAGAGGGTTTTTGGGTCCATTTATATTTTCAGACCAATCTTAAAATATAAAGACTTCACTACACGCAAGGAACCATGTTAATTCTCAATGGCATAGATGCTGCTGTAGCAGGGAGAAATTTGAACAAATAATTTTAATAAACGTGTAATGTTTTTGAAATTAATAATGCTGAACATTTAATTATCGGAAAAAAATAGTTGTTGCCAAATATTTCAACTTTGATCTTCTGGAACGCCATGATCTAGGCTTTCGAGGCAGTACTGCAGATACGGGTAATTTTCGGATTTGTTAAAAATTCAGATTTGAAGCTGGTGATGCTGTGCTTACTGAGCATTTACAATCAAGTGGAAGGTAATCAAAAATACACATCACATATGGTCCAGAATGAGCTCATATCCATATGCGGGGAACTAATTTGTAAAAACATTGTGGAGGAAGTGAACGATAGTGAATACTTTTTACTTTTAAGCGGATGAAACAGCAGACTTTTCTGGGGTGGAGGAGCTGTCAATTGGCGTACGTTTCGTTGATAGGAGTTGAAAGTTTAGAGAAGCAATTTTTTAGGTTTACTCCGTTGAAAAAATTAAAAGCTGAAGATATAGCAGAAGTTATTTTATTGACTACCAGAGAAGCTTACAATTTAAATATGAATAAAGTCGTTGTTGGACTTGGATTTGATGGATGCTCAACCATGGATGGAAAAGATAATGGAGTACAGAAAATAATAAGAAATCAATATCTCACGGCCAAATTTTTCCACTGTGCTTCTCATCGCTTAAATTTAGTTGTTAATGACTTGAATCTTGTTCCCGAATTTCGAAATACTATGGGCACATTGAAAGAAGTTATAAGATTTTATCGTGAAAGTCCATTGCATAGGAAACTGATAATGAATATACCAATGCTATGCGAAACAAGATAGTCCTCAAAATACGTCCATCAGAATTTTTTTTGAAAATTTCATTCACATTAAATCGGTTTTAGAAATTTTGTCATCAGATTCAGAAGTAACTAAGGCCACAGGAACAGCAGCATTTCAACTTTCGTCAGGAAAAGGAACTCCTAAATTCATTATTTGCTTAGTTATCATGGCCAAGTATTCCTCTTACTTTGAGCCTGTCACGAACATTCTTAAAACTAAAACTATCAATCTGGAACAGGTTCACAGTCACGTTGAAAAGGTGTTAGAAATAGTAAAAAAACAATAGAGACGAAAAACATGTCGCGTCTGTTTTCAAGGAACTTTTTACCAGTGTTAAGGAACTTGCAGAAATTTTTTATTTTATAGAATTCTCAATTCCACGTATAGTGTCCAAACAAATGCAAAGAACTAACTTTTCATGTAGTTCTGTGGAGGATTATTTCAGGGTTTCTCTATTTATACGATACCTAGATTCACTGATTTCGTCTCTGCATATCAGATTTTCGGACGAACAATTGAATACCAACATGATCTGTATTTTTTACCCCTCTAGAATAAAATTTAACATAATGAATAAACCAAAAATTCATCACTTCAAACTATATACAATATTGAGAACTGAAAAGGTGAACAGAATCATGGCTCAACTTATGGAAGAAATGCAGATGGGGACAAGGGTTAATATATAGACGATGTGTGTGCTATTGTGAACTGATCCTAAAACATTGCGCTTTTTTTCCTGCTGTTTTACAAGCAATTAAAATTCTTCTAACGCTTCATTCACCAACGACTTGCACAATTGGAAGATCATTCAGCACTTTAAGAAGAGTTAAAACTTGGCTAAGGTCAACCATTTCTGAAGGTCGATTAAATGGATTATGTTTGCTCAGTGCACAGTATAAATATTTCTACTATATATATATATATATATATATATATATATATATATATATATATATATATATATATATATAAAAATATATATATATATAATATATATATATATATATTTATATATATATATATATATATATATATAATATATATATATTATATATATAAGTTATATTTATATATATTATATTATTATATATATATATATATATATATATATATATATATATATATATATATATATTATATATATATATATACTATCATATAAATATATATATATATATTTATATATATATATATATATATATATATATATATATATATATATATATATGCTTCCTTGTGAAATTCGAATTAAAAAAAAATCTGGCCCCCCCTTAGATTTCATCCTGCCGGCGCCCATGCTTACCATAGAAACAAAAAGAAAGGATCCACATCCAAAAACAGCAAATCCTTTGAGAACATCCAAATTCAGTCTATCCAAACGATATCCTCTTTTATTAATTCAATAATCCAATAATTATTCACCATTCACTATTCATTTCTCAATAAGTAATTAATTCATTATTCAATAATCAAACAAATCAACTATAATCAATTATAAGCTGACTTTGGCTTTATTTTGACTGACTGGAAAATATTAAAAACGAATTACTTTAATTTACTTATTAATTAAACTTATCACTTATTAATAAATTGTAAATTAAAAAATTAATTCCCCCTTTGCACTTCACTCCCATAAAAAAAACAAACACTGCATCTCCTGGTAATCCTTGTTCGTGGACGTTCAATCTTCAGTTTCTTTCTCATCTTTCCATCTTTCATGCTGTACCTAAAAAACAGACAAAAAGAATTATGAGACAACAAAACAAAAAACTAAATAACCGAACTACCACATCCCTCCTACCTAAGTTTGTCTCATAATTCTAACCCCAACAATCACTATCCATTTATAACGCCGCTGCCATCACCCAATCATACTCTTTTACAACACCTCTACTCCTTGTATACGGTTTCTCATATTCCATCACTTGTTCAGCTTGGTTATTCTCACAACCTTCTCTCTTTCATGCTTTACCTCCCACCCTACTTCATTCACACTTCTTTCCAGGTAGCCGCTCAGACATCTCGGCAATCTCTTTATCAATCTCTCGCATTCTTGCATTCGCCTTTATAACATTCACTACCTCATCCAATTCCACACAGAATTTACTCAAATCATCCACTTCCATATGCACACTCCTATCTCTAATATCTCTCAATCCTGCCAACACACTCACTTTCATCTAACGGAAACTTACACACAGTATACGTACTTTTCCTTAAACTCTGCTCATTACTTCCATTATCCCACCAAAATCCTGAAAAATACTCATCATTCTCATTCTCATCGTTAAACAACACCTTTAATCTATTCACATTACCCGACATTCCACTTTTGCGCTTCTTTTTCCGTATCCTTTCCACTAACACTTACTCTTTCCCCTTTTCATTTACAACTGATTCTACTTCAATTGTTCCATATCCTAACACTTTTGCTTCCTGACCATTTGCTGATTTTACCTTGACTGAATGCTCGAATTCATTATAAGTTTTAAAATAACTTTTCTCATTTGTTATGTGTTTTGTAGCCCCATTATCAAAATACCAATTTTCTTTATCATTTTCTTCAGAAATAAAAACTTGTTCATCTAATGCTAACATAAAAGCATAGACTCGTAAAATTTAGGGGAATAGAATTTTCTTATTTAAAAATTTGCATTTTTCCTTGCTTTATTTTTTCTTTCTGGCTAGCCGTCTGCAATCCAATTTTCTGCAATTTTTTATCAGTTGACCTTTTAAAGCTGGCAGTAATTACAAGGAAATTTCTTCATTTTATCTTTGGTACTATTTGATCTGTAGTTTCCTTTATTGTTAACTGCTTCTTTGATTTTTCTGACTTAACGCTTTGATGCTATATTATTTGCTTCTGTGCAAAGCCAAGTTAACAGATTATCTATATAGAAAGGTGGGGTAGCACGCCCATGCGAGGTAAAGTGCCCATGCCATTTTTCTTAGATTAAATAAAATAGATCACGGGAATGGTTGGCAGCCACTGTATAACGCTTTAAGGAAACTCGTGTTTGTATGTGATGTTTGAAGTTGAAGAGGTACGGTTAAAATGCTTTTTTTATTTTTTTTATTTTTCCTAGAAAAATTATAACCGTAATACATTAGTTTTATACGGTGTGTTTACTTTTCTTTCATTTTTTTAAATATCGCATACAAAAACTTGGCTATTTTCAAGTATTTTTATTGAAAAAATTCGATAATGATTATAACCATATTTTGTAAATATTTAGTTATGCATAAAAAAGAGGAATGAGGTAAAGTGCCTATCTAATCATGGGGCAACTCGCTTATATGGGCGCTTTGCCCCACCCAATACAATTTAACACCTTTTCACTACAACCGATCATAATAGGTTGTAATTATTTACTTTCAAATTATTATTAATATTATTATTATTATTACTGTATATTATAATATAATTATAAGTAGCCAAATGAGCGACCACCTCTGTCCAAAAAGTCCTTGGACACCCTCATTTGGGAGTGATAAAGACATAGTATCCCCTCAAATTTGTTTTCCTATGACGTAACGCTGTACGTATACATGGTTACGGGCCGTGCACCCCGGAGGAAGGTGTCGGCCCCTAAAAATAGGAAATGTTCATAGAAGGTTGAAATTTGGAGGCTTGGGTATATGTGGTATGAGTAAGGAGGAGTCGGATCCGGCAGCCGGAGTGGTGCTGGGTTAGTAAATAGTTGAAATTAATGAGTGTTAGAGACATCGTATCCCCCTCAAATTTGGTATACCCCTTTCCTATGACGTAACCTCGTCGTAGAAGAGGTTACGTGGCCGTGCACCCCCCGGAGGGGGTGCCGGCCCCTAAAAATAGAAAATATTCATTGAAGGTTGAAATTTGGAGCTTGCATAGATGAGGTATGAGTAAGGAGGAGTCGGATCCGGTTCGTATTTTGATCCGGCACCGGTGCTGTGCCGGAGCGGTGCTGATGTTAGTAAATATTTTTGTAATTTAGGAAAGTGTTTAGTGACATCGTATCCCTTAAATTTGGCAGCCACTTTCCTATGACGTAACCTCGTCGTATATGTGGTTACGCGGCCGTGGCACCCCGATTAGGGGGTGCAGCCCTCAAATATAGAATGTACCCATAGAATGGTGAAATTTGGAGATTGCATAGAGGAGGAAGGAGTAAGTAGGATTCAAAGCCAGAGTCGGAGCCAGCACAGGTGCTGGAGCCGGTGCGGTGCCGAGTTAGTAAATATTTGTATAATAATACAATATTATAATATACAATTATATATAATATACAAAGCGCCCATAGGTAGGCGCACTGCCCCTTCTATGTGGGCACTTTACCTCAGGTTAGGGGCAAAGTGCCTTTTTTTGAAAAATAAAATAAAATCGATTTTACTCGAAAACATGTGATAGGAGAAGAGCATATTTTTGTGGGAATATAAAGCTTTAGGTGTATAACCATATGGCATTGAAAAATTAAAAATTGACACAGTACAAATCTTTTAATTCACTTTCGAAAAGTTCCTGGGCGGGTTGCCCCCCTTACCCTACTTCTTTCTTTTATATTACTATGAATCATGAGCCATGTAGTTTGGAAACTTGAATAATCCTTCGGCAATATTTCGAAAATCTTGCATATGAGAAATATCTCTGGCAATGTACCTTCATTCTTCTCTTGAATTTTGACAATTTCTTCATGAAGATTACCCCAGAGCTATCTTATTGAAGATAAATTTCCAGTCATGTCTAATTTCTCATTCCATGTGTAAGAAAAAAAACTGTGAACAAACATCGTAAACTTTGTTTTCTTCAACTCCTGCAATAAGATTGTGAAGTTCCTTCCACACTTCATCTGGCTTCAAAAGATTCCTTATTTGATCTGGATGCTTTGGCTTAACGTTGAAACCAACAAAAACATTACATCTGATTGAGTTTTTGTTGACATTGTTCTAATTTCTGTTGCATTTTTCTCTCAACTGTTGCTTCAATCTGGGGTTATTGTGGCTCTTCTAATTTACCATTGATTACTTCTATTGCATCTGGTATACCACTTAGCCTTATTTGCATAAGATATTTCTAATCTTCCCAGTTTGTCTTACCTTGTAGTGAATCAATTTTCTGCATTGACAAATCCATATTTAACTATATAATAGGCTTGCTTTTTAATTCTATTTTAGAGTTTATCTAGGCCTATTTGTTAGTTTTACTATAGGGTTTATCTAGGCCTATTTCCTATTTCTGTTATGGAGTTTATCTAGCCCTATTTCCTAATGTTCGAATCCCGCTGATGAGAGTAAAATCTCCCTGTGACTCAATTCATTTAAAATGGGGGCCGGGCCTTTGAGTACTCAGCAATTATGGGATGAAAAACCGGGTGCTTTAAAAACTACGCTTGAAACGTTCTTTTTGGGGACGTGGATGGCCTAGTGGTTAAAGCATCTGGTTATTGTTAACTGCGACACGGAGTCCAATGTTCGAATCCCGCTGATGGAGAGTAAATCTCCTGTGACTCATTCATTTAAAGGCTACTTCCTTATTCTATTATAGAGCTGATCTAGGCCTAGTTTCCATTTTCTGTTTCACATTCAAATTAGGCTTGTTACAAACTACTCTCAGCTACCATGTTAAAGTAGATCGTTTCTACTGGTAACAACCTACATAAGAATAATGAAACATCAGAATAAAATGGATATTTTACTAGAAACTTAACCCTATAAAATACTTGAGCGTGTGTTTCTTATAAGAATCCTACGCGAACAATCCTAATAATAAACAAGACTATGATGCATTTTTAAAATACGGGCATGTTGCCAGAATTCTTTCTACTGGCAAAGTTGCCAAAACAAAATACTTAAAATACATAAAATATAATTTTTCATAGAATAAACAATATTTTCAACACTCTCCTTATTGTTTATTCTGGCAACTTGGTTAGTCATTCCAATTTTGCCTGCTTGCAGTCTAATCTTGGTGATGTAGTTTGTGAGTCCATATGCAAGTTGATTCTCACTGCTAATCTTGAGTACTTCTATTTCATCATTTTGAACTTTTCTCTAATGAAGAAATGCCGTACTTTTATATGCTTGGTCCTTTTGTGAAATTATGGATTCTTACTGAGTTTGATAGCTGCTTCATTGTCAATCCAAAGAGTAGGTTTCTTGAAGACTTCTGTAATCTCTTCCAATGTTGATGAAGCCACACAATTTTCTTTGTTGCTTCAACATGCTGCCTATAATTTCAGCTTCTGTGTTGATAATAGCCTTGAACTCTGCTTTTTACCACTTCATTGAAATTGCTCCTCAGCAATATAAAACAAACAATTCCAGTTTTGAATGCCCTGTTCTTAAATCCCCAGCATGATCTGCATCACTGTACCCTTCCAGATGATCTTGTTCAGAATCACATTTATAAATAATACCTTTCTCTTGTGTACCTTCAAGTATCTGAACAATAGTCTCTTTTGTAACATTTCTATTGATGGATTTTCTACACTTCTGGCAAGATAATTTAACTACGAGTGGGCAATCTGGTCTTTTGTTGTTCCCAATAGAAGTTTTCTGACGATAAATTCAAAACTCACCGAATCTGGCTTCAAAATGTCATGTGTAACATTATCCTTTAAAATAGGTGTTGACACTGCTTTGCAATTTTCCATACTAAATTCCTTTAGTATTCTTTTAGTATAGCATGACTGACTAATTTTCTTTGAACCATCATTTCTTGATTCAATTTCAATATTTTCTTTAGTTGCTACACTTATTAAAGTCCTTACAGTACTCTTATTTGCTACTGGACTGAATGTTTGCTCATAGTCAATTCCTTTATGTTGACTATACCCTTTTGCAACTAATCTTGCTATATATTTGTCAACTGTACCATCTGGATTCATTTTAATTTTATAAATCCATTTATTTTCAATTGGTTTTCTTCCTGGTGATAATTCAACTAGTTCCCAAGTTTGATTTTCTTTCAATGATTTCATTTCATTTTTCATTGAATTAACCCATTTTTTCTTATGCTTACTCTGCATAGCTTCTTTATAATTTTCAGGTTCTTCCATATCTTCTAATAATAGATAAGTACTGTAGTCATTAAACCTTGATGGCTTTTTAATTACTGATTTGTCTCTTAATTGTTTTGTGCTTACTGTTCTATCTTGTTCTTCTATTTCTGAATCAGATTCTATTTCGGTATCAGATTCTATTTCTGTATCAGATTCTGTTTCTGTATCAGATTCTGGTTCTGTATGTGATGAGTTTAACCTAATTATAGATGTACCGTCATCAGTTTCTGTATTTTCTCTATTTGATTCTTTCTTTTTCTGATTCTATCTCATCTGATATTGAAGTTGAAAGTTCTTCTCTTTCAAATACTACATCTCTGCATCTAAACACAAAATTATTTGCTTTATCATATATTCTGTAGCTTTCATCTCCATCATA
Organism: Trachelipus rathkii; assembly: GCA_015478945.1. Classification (NCBI taxonomy): domain Eukaryota; kingdom Metazoa; phylum Arthropoda; class Malacostraca; order Isopoda; family Trachelipodidae; genus Trachelipus; species Trachelipus rathkii. The sequence continues at coordinate 21,137 of JABUQX010114699.1, forward strand.
ACCAATTAACACACCTGATTTTGCTTTTGGGTCTAACTTTCTTCTTTTCTGATCTGGAATCCACCCACTGCATGCTGTTCCGATTACACGTAGATGCTTGATTCTGGGCTTTCTATCATACCAGATTTCAAAAGGTGTTTTCCCATCAACAGTGGATTTTCCAGTTCTATTTATTATATATGCTGCTGTGTTAATTAATTCTGCCCAACACTTCTGTGGAAATTTTACTTTTAAATACATGAGTGATCTGGCCGCTTCAACTAGCGTTCTATTTTCTCTTTCCCCTCTATTTTGTTGTGGAGTATACGGAGCCGTTAACCTATGTCTTACTCCATATTTATGTAAAAGCTTTTTAACTAACTTGTTATTAAATTCTAAGCCATTATCACTCAAAAATTCTCTGATTGGATGCCCTTGTACTTTTGCTTCTTCAAGTACTTGCTCCAATTTTTCTACAACTTCGGATTTTTCTTTAATAAAATATACAAATCTCATTTTTGAAGAAATCATCTTTGAAACATACAAAATATTTATAACCTGAGTTTGATAATACTTGAAATGGTCCACAAACATCTGCAAATAGCAATTCTCCTTGCTTAGTACTATTTAGTCTTTTTCCAAAATTCTGACGATGCATTTTTTCATTTATACAGACTATACAATTTCTGTTATCAAGGTGAGTTTTAATATTTAGTTCTCTTTTGATCAGATTTCTTATGTGTCTTTCTATCTGCTGTCCCATCTTTCATGATTATACTGTAATAGATCCTTTTCCTCAAGGGCATTTATTTCTGGTATATGGGAGATTATAGCTTTCATTGCAACTTTGAATAGCCCTTCCTTTGGTTTAACGATAGCCATTAAAATAGGCTTTTTTGTCTACCATAAAACTACATACACTTGGTTCAGATATAAATTCACTATTCGGATGCTTATCATGAGCTGCCAATACTGAAATAAATTTTTCTTAATATCAGGAACATACAATCATAATTACAAAAATAATTGAGATATTTTTCCAACTACAACTGATTCTACTTCAAATTGTTCCATATCCTAACACATTTGCTTTCTGACCATTTGCTGATTTTACTTGACTGAATGCTCGAATTCATTATAAGTTTTAAAATAACTTTTGCTAAAATTTTATGAAATTTTTTTAACCCATTATCCAATATACCAATTTTCTTTATCAATTTTCTTGCAGTTAACAAATGCATCTACCGCTAACATAAAAGCATTAACTTCTGTTTTTAACTTTTGAATTTCTTTTATTTAAAAATTTTTGCATTTCTTTCGACTTTAAATTTTTATTTATAGTTACCATCTGCATCCATTTTCTGGCAATTTTTTATTGATTAACAGTGAACGCCTTTTAAATGCAGTAATTTACAAGGAAATTTCTTCATTTTATCTTTGTACTATTTGATCGTAGTTTCCAAACTTTTATTGTTAACGCTCTTGATTTTCTGACAACCTTTGATGCTATCTTATTTGCTTCTGTGCAAAGCCAAGTTAACAGATTATCTATACTTTTTTCTTTTCTATTACTATGAATCATGAGCCATGTAGTTTGGAAAATTGAATAATCCTTCGGCAATATTTCGAAAATCTTACATATGAGAAATATCTCTGGCAATGTAGGCTACCTTCATTCTTCTCTTGAATTTTGACAATTTCTTCATGAAGTATTACCCCAGAGCTGTCTTATTGAAGATAAATTTCCAGCCATGTCTAATTTCTCATTCCATGTGTAAGAAAAAAAACTGTGAACAAACATCGTAAACTTTGTTTTCTTCAACTCCTGCAAAAAGATTGTGAAGTTCCTTCCACACTTCATCTGGCTTCAAAAGATTCCTTATTTGATTTCTGATGCTTTGGCTTAATGTTGAAACCAACAAAAACATTACATCTGACTGAGTTTTGTTGAATTTGTCTAATTTCTTTTTGTTTGCATTTTTCTCTTCAACTGTTGCTTCAATACTGGGTTATTGTGGCTCTTCTAATTTACCATTGATTACTTCTATTGCATCTGGTATACCACTTAGCCTTATTTGCATAAGATAATTCCAATCTTCCCAGTTTGTCTTACCTTGTAGTGAATCAATTTTCTGCATTGACAAATCCATATTTAACTATATAATAGGCTTGCTTTTTAATTCTATTTTAGAGTTTATCTAGGCCTATTTGTTAGTTTTACTATAGGGTTTATCTAGGCCTATTTCCTATTTCTATTATGGAGTTTATCTAGGCCTATTTCCTAATGTTCGAATCCCACTGATGGCGAGTAAAATCTCCTGTGACTCATTCATTTAAAATGGGGGCCAGGCCTTTGAGTACTCAGCAATTATGGGATGAGAAAACCGGGTGCTTTAAAAACTACGCTTGAAGCGTTCTTTTTGGGGACGTGGATGGCCTAGAAGTTAAAGCATCCGGTTATTGTTAACTCTAGAGGGGTCAATGCAGCTTCCTAATTATTATTCTGAATAATAATTAAAAGCTGCATTAACTCTCTAGAAATGTCCAGTCAACCTAATAAATAAGAATAATACAAGAAGCCTATGGTCCTTTTTAGACTGTCCCAGTCAAACAATATAAATTAATAATTAAGAAGCCACATTGGCCCCTCTAGAATGTCCCAGTCAACCCATAATAAATAATAAATAAGAATAATACTTAAGAAGCAGCATAAGCCTATCTAGACTGTCCCAGTCAACCAATAATAATACATATATAAAAAAATTAATATTTAAAAATAATAATTAAGAAACCGCATTGGCGCCTCTATAATGTCCCAGTCAACTCATAATAAATAGAATAATAACTTAGAAAGGCGTATTGGTCCTTTTTAGAATGTCCCAGTCAAACAATAAAAAATAATAATTAAGAGCCGCATTGGCCCCATCTAGAATGTCCAGTCAACTACGCTAATAATATCAAATAATAAATAAGAAAAATACTTTAGAAGCCGCATGGGCCTATCTAGATCTGTCCAGTCATCAGTAATAATTAATAATTAAATAATAATTAAGAAGCCGCATTGACCTCTAGAATGTCCCAGTCAACTCATAATAAATATGAATAATACTTGAGAAGCCGCATGGTACTTTTTAGACTGTTCCCAGTCAACCAATAAAATTAGTAATTAAGAGCTGCATTGGCCCGCTCTAACTGTCGCCAGTCAACCAATAAAAACTAATAATTAAGAAGCTGCATTGGCCCATCTAAATGTCCCAGTCAACCATAATAAATAATAAATAAGAATAATATTTAAGAAGCCGATGGGCCTATCTAGACAACTTCCCGCCTATTCTTATCCTCAAAGCCAAATCTTACTCTTGTTTGCTTTTAAGCGTGCGCCTCTTCAGCATATCTATGTCTTTTTTAATAAAGGTGGCTAAAATTGTAGACAATATTCAAATACTTGCCAAACATATCTATTATACGACATAATACAAAAACAATATATAATTACTCTGCATCTGGCATTAATTTTCAATTTTTAAACCTAGGCCCTAGTTATGACCCTGAAATCTTTACAATGGAAATCAATGAAACAGCAACACTAAGAATGTTACAGACTTACGGGTTACAATGCCAATAGTTTGTTGAAAATTGAAAAAAAATGTATTAAAAACTTCATAATATATACAGTTTAAATTTAATTTTTATTTCTATTGAAGTTAATCAGTAGATTTTACAAAAAAAATAAAATAATAAAAAAAAATCATAATCAAAAAAATCAAAAAATCAATAAAATCAAAAAAATTATGATTTATTTATAAAAAATCAAGTAAAAAAAATAGTTCAATTTTTTCATTTGATTTTTTTCGTCACATCTTTGAGTGATTTAACTTCAATAGAAATAAAAAATTAAAATAAAAAGCTATATATGATAATTAAGTGTTTTTAATATATATTTTTTCATTTCAACAAACTATTGGCATTGTAACCGTAAGTCTGTAACATTCTTTAAGTGTTGCTGTTTCATTGTTTCCATGTTTCCATTGTAAGATTTTGAACCCAGAGCTTAGGGCCTAGGGTTAAAAATTGAAATTAATGCCAGATACTACGATTATTATATATATTGTTTTTTGTATAAATAATAATTAATAGATATGTTAGGCCAGTTTTGAATATTGTCTACAATTTTAGCACCCTTATTAAAAAAGCATAGATATGCTGAAGAGGGCGCAACGTAAAGCAACAAGGAGGTAGATTTTTGGCTTAGAGGATAAGAATAGGCGTGAAGTTGTCTAGATAGGCCCATGCGGCTTCTTAAATATTATTATTATTTTTATTTATTATGGGTTGACTGGGACATTCTAGAGTGGCCAATCCAGCTTCTTAATTATTAATTTTTATTGTTGACTGGGACAGTCCTAAAAGGACGCATGCGGCTTCTCAAGTATTATTCTTATTTATTATGAGTTGACTGGGACATTCTAGAGGAGTCAATGCGGCTTCTTAATTATTATTTTTAATTATAAATTATCATTGGTTGACTGGGACAGTCTAGATAGGCCCATGCGGCTTCTTAAGTATTAGGGTAAGGTGGGGCAGCACCCCCATGCGAGGTAAAGTGCCCATGCCATTTTTCTTAGATAAATAAAATAGAATCACGAATGGTTGGCACCCTGTATCGTCTTTAAGGGATACTCAATGTTTATATTGAATGTTGAAGTGAGAGATATGCTTCGATGTTATTTTTTACTTTTTTTAATTTTCTTCCCTAGAAGTACTTTTTAAAACCGTAATACATTAGTTTTATACAGCGTGTTTTCTTTTCTTTCATTTTTAAAGGTTTTCGCGCAAACATTGATGAACTATTTTCAAGTATTTTATTGAAAAAATTCGATAATGATTATAACCATATTTTGTAAATATTTAAGTTATGCATAAAAAAGAGGAATGAGGTAAAGTGCCTATCTAATCATGGGGCAACTCGCCTACATGGGCGCTTAGCCCCACCAATACAATTTAACACCTTTTCACTACAACCGATCATAATAGGTTGTAGTTATTTACTTTCAAATTATTATTAATATTATTTTTATTGTATGTTATAATATAATTATAAGTAGCCGCTTGAAGTGACCACCTCTGTCCAACAAAGTCCTCGGACACTCCATTAGGGATGATAAAGACATCATATCCCTCAAATTTGATATACCATTCCTATTAGTAACCCTCGTCGTAGACGAGGTTACGTGGCCGTGCACCCCCGGAGGGGGTGCCGGCCCCTAAAAATAGGAAATGTTCATAGAAGGTTGAAATTTGGAAATTGGGAGCTTGCATATATGTGGTATGAGTAAGGAGGAGTTGGATCCGGCACAGGTGCTGGAGCCGGAGTATTGCTGGGTTAGTAAATAGTTGAAATTAAGGAGTGTTAGAGACATCGTATCCCCTCAAATTTGGCATACCCCTTTCCTATGACGTAACCTCGTCGTAGAAGAGGTTACGGGGGTGCAGCCCCTTAGGAACATGTTTCATAAGAAGTTGCAAATTTGGAGCTTGCATAGATGAGGTATGAGTAAGGGAGGAGTTGGATCAGGATTCGGATTCGAATCCGGCACGGTGCTGTCGCGAGCGTGCTGAGTTT
>JABUQX010114700.1:0-10000 GCA_015478945.1 Trachelipus rathkii
TTGGGCGGTTGCAACATAAGTTATCCTGATTTGTAATAGAGAGGAGTGTTGTCAAATTTTGATTTTACTAATGTATATCCTTATTTATAAATAAATACTTTTAATTAGAAGGAATTAAATTATTAGAGTAACTAAATGGAGGAGGAATCAATTTATTATTCACTAGTTCATTTAAGCTAACGCACCCAGGCTCAAGCATGAGTCCCCCATCCACAACGCACAGGCAGCCAACAACCGGGCACCCGCTGGTGCGTCCCGACACCGCCCGTTCAAACCTTTGGCCCGCCGCGTGCGAGGGCCGATCTTGGGTTTAGACCTTGCAGGCGGCAATATTAGTCCGCGTTCCTGATGTCTCGCCGGCGTGCGCGGCCAAATCCGCAAGGGGGCGGGGCAATATTTTCCCCATTTAAGGACGGGCGCGCCGTGAAAACGACGTGTCGCGGCCCTAACCTCCAACTGCAACTGCGTAGAGTCGCCCAGTAATCACAGAGCTGCAATATTTTTAACCAATGAATATAAACTAATAATGACGCGAAAATTTATTAATTATGAACCAGCATTAACACAACACAATACATAACAATTCACGTTCAAACCTCACATAGATACATACACATCACACACATACATCACACACACATATACTATTATATATATATATATATAAATATATATTATATATATATATATATATATACTATCACAAATACACATTCATATATATATATAAACTACAAATATATATATTATGTATCATATATGCACATATCATAAAAACGCACAACTCACTATACATCATATATGCGTATATTTATTAAAACATTTTTAATTTTTATTTTATGATTAATACTTACGTGTTATTTAACTTCATTTAGCCTATTGTTATATATGTATTTAAAAAGCTGAAGAAGCATTTGTCTAATGAAGCGGACAGGAGATGAGACACGCAATACAAACGACACACACACACAACTGCACACGTTGTCACTAAGAACACACGCACACTCGCTTACACATATAGCGTATAATTGTTAATTAAAACATTTTATTTTTATTTTATTATTTGATATTCCTTAGTGTTATTTACTATTATTATTATCGTTCTTGTTATTTTTTGATTCGTTATTGTTATTATGTCCATCATATTACACACACCAACACATCACCAAACAAACTCAACACAACGACACTTTTTGACGTCTACTTACATGGAACGAACACACACACACATATCAACACACAAACAAATAAACACACCCACGAAAAACCACTCAATTTATTTTTTGATTTTTTTATTTATTCTTCAAGCTTTGAAATACCTCTTTTTTCACATTGGAAACTTTTTTCAATATAGAGTACTGAGAGCCATCTCATCTTCAGCTGATCCTCAGTTTTGATGCCACGGTTCAAGACTTATGACTCGTTGTCGCATTCTAGGACTTTTAATAGCTGCCGTTTTTCCGGTAATCACGTGGCATCGAAGCGCTTTTTGACTGCCATTGTACTTTGGATACCTTTGCAAGATTTTGATGCCCTCAGCTTTGATCCTCACTATTACTTTTAAGTAACTTTTGCTTCGTTTTCCCTATATAATTTCTATTGCTTTTATTGGCTCATCTTTTGATGACTCATCTTGATGTCTTTTCATCTTTGGATACCCCTTAGTATTGGGATGATTCAGTCTTATACGCAGTTACATACTTATCCATATGACCTTGTTCACTATAACACTTATATACACACATACTATCATTAAGCTCTTAATTCACACATATTCGCACATACCACATAGACCTATACGCTTCACAATATCCGGCCACATAAAGTAAATCACTTTTTTTTTTACATCTACATCATGAAACACACACACTACAATTATATATATATATATAATTATTATTATATATAATATTATATATTATATAATATATATATATATTTTGTATATAATATATAATTTATTGTATATATATATTTAATTTTACATTATATTTATTATTTTATTAGGAAATTTTAATTTTATGTAAATTATATTATTAATATTTATAATTTTAAAATTAAGTATAATTTTTATTATATTATTATCTAGGGTCGCGGGGAATATTTGACTGCCCTGTAGCATTGCGCAGCGCGGCGATGGCGGGTACTAGCCGGGAAATATTGGCGTTTTCCCTATTGTCGGGAATTTTGTATTTTTGTGTAGTCTATTTTTGGGTATTTCAAGGGGTATAGGGCGGCGGCGGAACTGCGGAAATATTGGCGCTGCGGGCGCACGGCGGCGGGCGGGGGGGAACGCCGGCGGAAGGGGGCGGTGGATGGCGGGTGCGGGACGCACGAAGCGGGTGCCGGGGTTGGCTAGGTGCCTTTGGCCCGTGAGAGTCTGGGGCTCAATGGGGCTGAGGCCCTGATATTAGCTTATGAACATACGTGAATTAATTATTATTCTCTCATTCTAGAATGCTCTCTTATACTCTTTCTGCCTCCTCATGTAAGTATTATTTAGTAATATGAATTTAAAACTTTAGTAAAAAATAAAACACTTTTTAAAATGACATGCTAATTTTCATTTTTTTACGATCCATAACACTTGTGAGCACCGCATCTACACAGACTAAAAATGACTTAAGATTTTGTAAAAATCGGCCCGGTTTGGGCTCTAATAAAAGATAATTTATTCTTTAAACACACACCTGCTCAAATACAAGTTTAAAGAACAAGTTTAATTTCGTTCAAGACCGATAAAATACTATTCCTCGAACCCAATTCACATACGAGGTCCAATAGAGATACAACGCGCACTTACCTCCGACCAAATCACAAGTTAAGGAATCACATTCTCCTTTGTCTCACCTGGCTTAAAGGATGCTTTACCTCCTGATCCAGCATGGTTTCAGTTTTTTCTTGAAATATACTTTAACTAAAATAATAATACACAATGAATTTCTTGTCTCTACGGGAATTACCTTTTGACCTGGTATTCAGGATTAAATTATCCCGTCCTACAAACAAAGGCTTATCCTTAAATTTAGGCTAAATTTAGCGGCCAACGTAGTTATTTTGGGGGGCATAACCACATTTTACACGAAAAAGCGTTCAGTGTCTGCACATATAAATATATATTTTGACACTGGAATTACGTGACATATCACAAATACGCACACCGGGTATAAACAAAAGGATTAAGCCTAAGTAGTTATAATGTCTCGAAAGGGAACAGCTTTTACAGAGAGAGGTCAGTTTGCGTATGATAGAAGCGGAGAGACGAGATGAGCGGGTGGTTGGATGGTGTTCAGATTTCTCGTGGGGAGATGTGGATCCGGAGAGTACAGTGAAGCATAATAAAATAAAGAAAACGCTCATACCGAATTATTTGAAAAAAAACTTTGAAATATTATTTAGTTGACAGACGACAATTGAATAGATAAAAACGTGTAAGTGAATAATTGTTAGTTTTAAAATAAAAACTTTAGAATGAGTTTTAATACAAATAACGAATGATGATGGGAGTAGTTGGAAGGGAAGGAGGAAGAGAAACTTGAGTTTATGAGGGAGAGGGAGTGTGAAGAAAGACGATGTGGGGAGGTATATAGAGAGAGAAGTTACAGTAGTAATCATAGAAGAATGACGAAGATAGACTCGATGTAACGGACGGTAAAGTTCATAGAACACCATAGAGCGTGGCGGCCAAGAGTAATGCTTCGACTTGTAAGAGCTGAGGTGGCCTAAGGAGGGCTGACCATTACTAGATATTACACCTGATTGAGTGCTTTATTAAGGTACGTAAAATATATGTTTTTTATATAAAAAAAATGCCTGCACCATTAATTACAAGTTTAATTTATTTTAAGACTTGATAGTAAAAAAATTTCTATAAACAACAAGTAATTAACAATTGAAGAAAGCTTCTTTTTTGTTCAGAAGAGAATAACCATTGATAGTTTGATAGTAAGATATTTAAAGAAGAAAACTTTGAAAATAATATTTTATATGTTATAATTGAATGTATAATTTAAATAAATGGTTATTACTTAGACTATCAGTTTTTTATTATTATTTTAATTTATATGTAAAAAATATAGCCTACGTCGTGTAAATATTTAACAATTACAATTATTTGTGGTGTGTGTGTGTGTGTGTAACATCTTTATATGGAAAAATAGTAAATTCTGTTATTAGTAGTAGTAAATCTGTGGTGTAAGTTCATATTAAATAAGTCGACTTCAACTAAAGAAAACAGTTCCTTCAGCACAGTAAAATGTAAGTGTCTATGCATACATCTAATTGTCATAAGTGAATGTGTGTATAAGTATCATAGTGAATGTTAGTGTAATAAGTTGATATTTATATAAGTGTGTTGATGTTGTGTGTGACCGCATCGTGTATATAAGTTGTAAAATTTATAAGTACTGTCTAATTTAGGGTAAAATGTATTTGTAGACATAGTGAATATGTGTGTAATTATCAGTGCCATATGTGAATGATGTTGTAATATTAAGTGTAATGTGTTGTGTGTATGTGTAGGTGTGTGTGTTGTGTGATGTGTTGTATGTGTGTTCTAAATATAATATATTATAAAGCTAATAGGCATGAAGTAATTAACATTAAGTATATAAATAAATAATAATAAAAATAAAATATAAAACTTAATATAAAAATAATATAAAAATTAATAAATAATAATAATTTAAAATAAATAAAAGTATAAATATCACTATTATTAAAAAACATAATGTTATAATCTAATATAAATATATTTATGATGTTACCAAGCAGTATTAAAATAGAGTAATAGAAAAGTTAAAACAGTAAATAGCAGAAAGTTAAAGGCAGTAAAGCAAGTGAAAGTTAAAGCAGTAAACAAAAACTACTATTGGCCGTTAAGTAAGTCCCGCCCACAGATGGACGTTATGTCACAACCAGTAAAAACATGTTAAAACAAAGCATACTAATTTTAATTAAAGCCAGTCTTTGTGTTGTATGGCTATCTACCACATCTATGGATTTACTTGATCGTATGTAATATCATATAGTCTTTAAGGTAAGTTAATGTTAATTAGAATAATCGTGGAGTTAATAAAGTCAGTAAAAAAGTTAAAAAAAAAAAAAATAAAACCATATTATTTATAAGTTAAAAGCAGGCTTTAAATACAAGAAAGTTTTATAAAAATATGACAGTTAAAATAATACATTTGAGTTTAAAGTAAGTATATTAAGCAGTTAATAAAAACAAAAGGCATACTAAATTCTCTACGCCGTCATCTACCTATATGAGGTGTTATGAGTATAACACCTCACTACTTTTGAGATTTACTTATATAGAGTAATTATAATTCTTAGCTATTAAGGAGAGAGAGTATGTAATGTTATATAAATATGTTGTAATATAATAAGCAGTATAAAATAGATATTATAATAATAAGATCTTGAATTTTTGAGAAGTAACAGATAATTTCAAGACAGGCCTTGAGGACCTACGGGCACGACAGAGCAGTAACAATGAGTTAAAGCAGCTAAAACCAATCCTTAATGAGTTCAACACTAAGACAGTAAGACGCAGTAAAACAAAAGCTACTCGAATCCCCTTAGGCTGATTACCGTTATGGTACACACCAACTCTATGTATATTATTACCTGATTTAACTGATTTATAGAGACGCTCTGTCAAATGTTACTGTAGTTATCTTAAATAAAATTTCGTACAATTGATAGTACCATCAAAATGTTTTATAATATCAGACCTAGACATAAAGCCACACTATACACTAACCTCATGGCTATTTTTATTTATTCTCTTAATTTTATCCGTCCTTAACAATGCCACATTTTAAAACGAAAAAATTATAAAATACAACAGTATTAGTAAAAATATCAAAAGATGTCTGTTAATCGCGTTATAGCGTATTAGGCCTTCGCGAAAAATTGTATTTTACTCTCCCAACCTGTTTTAAACGTGCCGCTAACCTCAATTAAGGACGCTTAGGAGCCTCATTACTAAAAATTCGACCCTCATAAAGACCAACATTTTAACAGGGTTGTCGTCGCTTAAGTAGCTGTAGCTTATAACTCCGTGATACGTATTAAGCACCTGTATACACATGTTATACGGGGTAACAGGTCTCACGTACTGTCTATGGATCGGACAGTTTATGGCTCTCTAACGAAATGCCATACCGTGAACTGCTGTGTATACGACAGTGTATAGTGGGTTGGAGGTGTGTGTATGTTTGTGTGTGTGTGGTGTGTGTGTGGTGTGTCAGCCGAGTCTGAGGGAGACTAATCACCACCGGCCCTACATTCTAATTAGGATAGCATCCCATAACGAGGCTCAGGTATACCTACCATGAACCCATCAATTTAAGGCACAGATACGGGCCTATGCCGAGCGGCACTAAGGCGCCACTAGCATCAGTTACCTGGATAAGCGTCGAGGTACCGCGGGGTGGAGGCTAAGGTTGTAGGCTGTCTGTGTAAGGCGGGGTGTAGCCTAGTGTGGTGTACGGCTAGCTGTAGGTGTACGCTAGGTGTAAGTGTAGGTTTGGTTGGTGTAGGAATAGGATAGGTTAGGTATAGGCCTTCTGTTTATCTTGCTAACATGAGCATTTGTAGGTACCTGGACCTGGTATGGTCTATCCTACTTTATTTCACCATCCGCGGGACCACACACACAACACAACACACCACCACACACACAACATAGCACACACAAACCCACTTACACTTATACACAGATTCACTCATAGACACTTACACTTCACCATAGACACTTACAGACTATTTACACTATCCATCACGTATACGACACACAAGACCAACCCTTTGTCTTCCCAATGGGTCAATTTTAGCCCCCACCCTAATTTTTAGGCACTTTAAACATTTTTATTAAAAACAATTTCGCGAACCTAAAATTTGAATGTTATTACAAGACATCTTTTATATTTTACTTTAGTACTTTTTAATTTATATAATTTTAAAAATTGCATGTAAGAGAAAAAAAGAAAAAAAAAAACCATAAATTATATATATAAACATATTTATTTTATCAAAAAACAAATATCGAAATTTTATTAAAAACATATACTTTACAGACCTTAAATCAGTAATTTCAGTAAATTCAAATAGAAGTGTTACCTACACCTAAGGGGATTATCGCTTTTTGTTTTACTGCTTTACTGTTTAAAAACACAAATTTGTCAGTGTTTTACTGCTTTAACGCATGTTTTATCAAATAAAACTGTTTAATCACTCCTGTTCTTTTACTGCTTAATTTATGTTTTACTTGCTTTAACTCACATATATTTATTAACATTACATACCTTAAAAGCAGTAAAAATCAGTAAATCAATGAGGTGTTACCTAACACCCTAGGGGGGATTATATATGGCTTTGTTCAAACCAAAACCTTTCGCATGTTTTACTTACTGCTTTAACTCTGTTTCACTGCTTTAACTTATATGTTTTACTGCTTTAAACTCACATATCATTAACATTACATACCTTAAGCAGTAATTCAGTAAAATCAAATAGAGGTGTTACCTAACACCAAGGGGATTGTATGCTTTTGTTTTACATGTTTTTTACTGTTTAAAAAAAAAAACTCATGTTTTACTGCTTTAACTCATGTTTAACTGCTTTAAACCTTTCTGCTTAAAATAAAAACTGCTTTAACTTTCCTTTTCTGACACTTCATTTCCAGCTCGCTTTAATCAATATATTATTACATCTGTTTTTGATTTTGTTTTAATACTTTTTATTTATTTTTTATTATTATTATTTTATTTTATTTTTATTATTATTTTTATTTATTTTTTATTATTTATTTTTATTATTTGTTTATTATACTTAGTGGTATTTACTTCATGCCTATTGTTATATTATTTAGAAAACACACATACACCACAAACACACACACACCACCCCACACACAACACTTACCCTTATACACACAATACACTATGGCACTTATACACACATATAGACACTTACATTTACCCTAGACACTTACATTTCACTTATACACATGCGGTCACACATACAGAGTAAACACAACAACACTTACAATTATACATATCATACATTCACCTATAACTTATACAACACATTCACTATGACACTTACAATTATTCCATAGACACTTACATTTAACACTTACACTCACACACAGCCTAGCCTATACACACGGATTTACTTACACTCACAGACAGATTTACTTACACACTCACACACAGATTTTTACTTACACACAGCGAGCCCAGATTTACTTTAACACCTCGCACACGAGATTTACCAAATACACACACATTAATACACACTACACACACGACAACACACACAATCGGAATTCCTCTAACATACACACGCACACGAAATCACTTGTATAACACATATAACGTAAATTATTAAAGACATTTTATTTTTAATTAAAAGCCATTCATTATATTATAACTTTATTGCATTATTATATGCGAATATATTACATTTCAAGTTTCCTTAAAACTTCTTAATAATAAATCAATCATTTATCTTTGAACAAAGAATTTTATTCACACGTGTTAATTAACTTTTTGTTTATTAAAATTATAACTATCGAGTGTTTAAAATAAACTTTTTAACTCCTTACTAAATTTTTAGAAAAATGAAATTTTATTAAAACATAATATTTTACAACATAAGAAAGCAATAAATTTTTAATTAGTTCATAAATTTCACGTAAGGTCAGCAGCCTAGCACCCCACCCTCACATTAAGGCCTAATCACGGTTGTTAAAAAATTGACTTATCCATAGCTTTACATTCATCATTTAAGCGCCATCATGTATAAGTTAAACATTTGAAACAAAAAATAAACCAAAAATAAGTTCTTCCTCTTCTCTCTCTTCTTTTCCTCTGCTAACATATTTAAATCTTGTAATTAAATTTAAAATGTTAAATTATAAGTTTTAAATTTAAAAAATTAACAAAATTTTCACGTATTTACATTTCTATTTTCATTACTGATGACTAAAAATTTTCAAAAAGTTTTTTTTTAAATAATTCGGGGTTTCTTTATTATTATTATTATATCTATGTTAAATATGACATTCCATCACGAGAAAACACAAAACCCCGCCGGCCACACTGATAGAAAGATACATAAGTTAGGATGAACAGGTCAGGCATCCCAGTCATATTCATGAAGCGAAGCGATGTTTGAAATTATAATTTGTTATGATTTGAAATGACATAATTTATCATGTTTGGGTTGAACCTCTTTTCTTTTGGGCTTCATTGATTACGTGTGTCTGTTCTGTTGGTTATCCACACATCCTGTAATTTTTAGGCCTAAATTAGTGGTTTGGTTGGTTGGTGATTATTGTAACGTAAAAGAACTATCTGTCTGTCCGCTCTTATCCTTCGAAGGGCACGATCTCCGACCTCTGTTGCGACCATACCTCAAGCCAGATGCCCTTAGAAAGACTTGGAATAGGAGATAAATTGGAAAAAAGAAGAGAGGAGGAGAAAGAAAGGGCGGGAAAATAAGTAATGAGAAATATCTAGGGAGCAAATAATAGTAAAAAGAAAATGAGAGAGAGAAAGAAAGACACAGAGAGAGAAAAAGACAAAGAGAGAGAAAGAAAAAAGAAAGAGAGAGAGAGAGAGAGAGAGAGAGGAAAACAGTCATTTTGTATGCTTTTCATAAGATTGCAGAACTTCGTTAGCGTTAATTGAAGGACTTGTTGTTAACAAAAGTAAATTAGAGTCGCTTTAGAGAAGCAGCAATACACGAGCGTAAAAAAGAACGTGCTAATGAATTTCTCATTAGATCTTATTTCATTATTTATCTTTATATTATTATTATTATTATTATTATTATTATTATTATTATTATTATTATTATTATTATTATTATTATTATTATATTGTTTTTCGTTGCGCATTAGAGGTAGTTACGGCGTCACCCACTGTTAATTTAGGGTTTGTGGCTGTGATTGTGGTTTAGAAGGGACAAAGTATATTTCTTTGAG
>JABUQX010114700.1:15000-25000 GCA_015478945.1 Trachelipus rathkii
AAGTTTTTAGGGGCTCGAGCCGACGAATGAAAGAGAACGTTCCTACAGAAGATGGTGGAGGGACCCTCGGCATAAAGATGGGGTTTGGAGTTTATCCCAGAGAAAATGTTAAATCTCCAGATATCTTTACTGATTTAGGGTATTCCTTTAGTTAAAAAAAAGAATTTTTCCAAAAAGAAGAAAAAAAAAAAAAAAAAAGTTAAATCATCCTTGGGATTCCGCTGATTCTAAATATATAATTTGTTTTACTGGACCTGCCATATAGTTACATGCTGTGAGCTTATATCATTCATGTCTCATATATATAATATATATATGTATATATATCATATATATATAAATATATAACTAATAATAATAATAACTTTAATAATAATAATAATAATAATATATATTTAATATATATATATATATATATATATATATATATATATATATTTCTAAAGCTTTCTCTTTTTCAAAAGCCTATGGTGGAGCACAAAAAAAAAAAAAAACAATTCTTTTTAGATTTTATTAATATTATTTATATTATAGTTGAAAATTAAAATAAAGTTTCTCTTTTTTTAGGTTTCATAAATACAGAATGTTAAAATCCAATTCACAGGTTTACCAACTTAATGAAGCTTAAATTATTTTGAGAACCACAGTTTACTTAAGGTCCTATATGGACATATATATATATATATATATATATATATATATATATATATATATATATATATATATATATATATATATATATATATATATATATATATATATATATATATAATACATATTTGCTATATACAGTATATATATATATGTTATATAAATATATATATATATATATATATATATATATATAATATATATATATATATATATATATATATATATATATATATATCATTTTTTTATAGAATAATAATAATATATATATATATAAATAATAATAATAATATATATATGTATAATATATAATATAATATATATATATATATATATATATATATATATATATAATAATAATATAAAATTAACTTTTATTTAATAGTTTTTTTTGTGGGGGGGGAATTTCCACAACTTTCGTATTATAATTTTTTTTATACAATTTATTTTCAATTTTTACCCGATTTGAAAAGGTTGGACCAGACCTGTTTCTTGTTGCATGGTTCTTTATTATCCGGACGCAAATTTTTAGTTCTTAATGATTTTTTTTTAAAAAAAATCAGAAATAAAAATTAACTTTTTTTTCTTCTTCTGAAACGATTTAAAATTTTATTTCGGATTTGGTAATGTCTGGTGAGTTCTTTCTTATTACGTTGTTTGTTAACTTTGTTCCATCAAATTCCGATCAGAAATTAAGTTTAAAAAAAGTTTTCTTTTGGCTGCTGTTTTATCTGCAAAAAGGGAAAAAAAAATAAATAAATAAATAAAACCCTGTCCCATATATATATATATATATATATATATATATAATAAATAATAATATAATAAAAAAAAAATATATAAAAATAAATATAAAATATATATATATATATATATATATATATATATATATATATATATATATATATATATATATACACTGGTATAGAGAGATATATATATATATATATTAATAATAATAATAATAATAATAATAATAATAATAATAATAATAATAATAATATATATATATATATATATATATATATATATATATATATATATTTAATAAAATATTTATATATTTGTGTCTATATATATATATATATATAATAATTTAAATATGATCAAGATGAAGATAAATATATATATATATATATATATATATATATATATATATATATATATATATATATATATATATATATATATATATATATATATATATATATATATATATATATAAGGCTGTAGCCAGGGGGTTGAGGGGGTCTGAACCCCCACCGAAATTATTTTAGCTAATAATTTAAATAATAACACAATAAATTAAAAGTATATATTAATATAAATGAGGAAAATATGTTTGTGGTTCGTGAAGAGTTCTTAGGTTTAGAGGCTATGCTACAAATGTAGAAATAAATTTTGACTTTGATTGGACAACGAACGACATGATGGTGTTGTACCAATGGATAAAATTTTAGGTAGAAATATTCAAACTGTGGAAAATATCCAGCTGCATTGTTTGTTCATTGCTGTTACATTCATGTAGAGTACAACACATTAGAAACTTTATTGGCACAGTGAAAACAACTGGACACTATTTTAGTTTACCAAGGTGGAAATATTTTAATGGAAAAAATAGGAAAGATTTTCGAGAGGCAAAATAAATAAAACTTAACAGGAATATGCGAATCAAAGGTGGGTGGAAAGTTACGATGGATTGTTACGATTTATTGAAGTTTTTAAAAGCAATTTTTGATGCTTTAGAGGAGGAGTTTGAGAAGATCTAGATATTGAACCTCCTTAAGATGAAAATAATTATAGTTGTACCCCCCTATAATATAATTATAATATAATATAATATAATGTAATATAATATAATGGGGCACTGAGCGGCCGGGACGTGAATCCAAACACAGCGAAAGAACCTCACACTCACGTGATACACGATCATACACTCGCAAGTAATCGTGAGCCTACTTCTTTAGCGTAAGATGAAGTATAAGTTTAAGAAAACCAATTTTTGATGCTTTAGAGGAGGAGTTTGAGATAGATCAAGATATTGAACCTTCTTCAAAAAAACTCAATTTTAGGCTATAAGTTTAATTTTGATTTCAGCTTCGTTCTCCTTTACCCTTCCATGATCTTCTATTTACTACATTGCAGTCTCCATCATTAGTGACGGCAACTGCTCTTAATCATATTGAAAATGTGATGCTTGTTTTGAAAGATTTTCAAGCAAATATCGATGAAATTTTCAAGCATTGTGGAAGTTGTAACAGAACGTATGATTTCTGTTAATGAAGAAATTTAATACAAAAAGAAATAAAGCAATTGCAATTTCTTTTCTTGATGATCCTTCAAAGATCCATACCTCCCAATCGTAGTAAAATGATTGCATCGATATCTATTAATTATTATTTAACGAATTTTGCAAGCAAACTTGATATATAAGGTCACATTGGATAGTTGAAGGATTTTAGCATCTAACTAATCCTCAAGGTGAACTCCAGAAAGAAATTTCTTTATTATGAAAAGGCTCAAAACATACATTCTCAATTTTACAGGGGAGGAAAGACTAATAGATCTGACTATATAATGAGTGTTCATCACAGCTACACACTTATGTAAATGGAGAAGCTATCAATCATTTTGCTGTTAAAAGCAAGAATAATAATTTTCAATATATATAAAATAACATTTTTTCTTTTTTTTGTATTATGAAATTGCTGCCAATGCTATATTATTTGTTTTAGTTCCTTTTATTCAAATATATATATATATATATATATATATATATATATATATATATATATATATATATATATATATATATATATATATATATATATTTCTAATTTTGTTATTTATAAAGCTACAAACGAGGAGATATATATATATATAATACATATATATATATATATATATATATATATATATATATATATAACTAATAATATATATATAATAATATATATATATATATATATATATATATATATATATATATATATATATATATATATATATATATATAATCAACCACCTTTTTAAATGTTTTTCTTCAGCTATTTATATATATATATATATATATATATATATATATATATATATATATATATATATATATATATATATATATATATATATATATATATATATATATATATATATATATATATATATTACTATTAATAATAATATATATATATTTGTTGATATTTCTATGATTGATTGATTATTGATTGGGTCGTTTGCGCATTCATCCAACTTTTATATTTTTTTTATTTCTCTTTTGTTATTTTTCTTTTTAAATAAATGAAATGGTCGTCATTATTTATCGTTTAATCATTTTTACACAATGTCTTTAGGGTTTAGCAGATTATTTATAAAAATATTAATCTTAAAAAAAATAATTCCGGTTATCATGGGAAGGGGTGGGAGCTATATATGTGTGGTTTCATCTTTATCTTGGTGTACAATAGTGGATTTTATTAGGGTTTATACGAGTATTTAGTTTGTTTAACATTTATGACAAAGGAGGAAGTTGAAAGTATTAACAGACTGTTTATGCAGATTAGCACGCACACGTTTTAAACGAACACGTGTGCACTTATTTACCTGCATGAGTGGTTATAGTTATGTAAGTGCGTTCATGTGCATCTGCACATGACCGTATTTCGATTTTTGTCGTTTGTTGTTGCGCGCGTGACAAACACCCACACACCCACCCACCCACCTGGCGTGGTGGTCAAACACATGCACGCTCATCTGCTAGGGTCCAGGATCGAATCCCAGCATGGTGAAAATATCAGGGGGGTATTTACAAATACAAATTTAATTGCAGGTTATTGCATTTCTTATGTACATATTGACCCCCGGTTCTTGGTATTATTATTCACCATGCGCGGTACCCTGTTTGGCCCTACGCCCGAGTGCGAGCGGGAAGAACACGTAGTAATGCTCTGCTTGGACAGTAGAAGTATTCTCGGGTTCTTCTTTTGTCTCGTCGTGGCGTGGTGGTCAAACACATGCACGCTCATCTGCTGTCAGGATCGAATCCCAGCATGGTGAAAATACATAAATTTCAGATTTATTTAAAATATATATATATATATATATATATATATATATATATATATATATATATATATATATATATATATATATATATATATATATATATATATATATATATATATATATATATATATATATATATATATATATATATATATATATACAATCAATCTCTTGTGTATATAAAAGAAATGAAGAAAAATTGGAAATATTTTTCTCTTAGTTAATTTAATTTTGAAACGCGTTTGATCTTGATTAGTGTTTAAAATTCCTATCATGTGTAATTAGCATATTATAAAACACATTTGTTAATTTGGGTTTTGATGTTTTAATTACTAGGCAGGCACTTTGATCTTCATTTGTTTGTATATACCGTATATATATATATATATATATATATATATATATATATATATATATATATATATATATCTTCTTTATATATATATATATATATATATATATATATATATATATATATATATATATATAACATATATATATATATATATATATATATATATATATATATATATATATTTGTTATTCTTTTCAGTTTCGTCAAGGTGGGTGGTCTCAAATTCGTTACAAAGAACCATCTGATGTACTAGTTCGTCGAGGTTCTCCAACGTGGCTCATTGCGTTGTTGAGGTTCTCCCACTTCCCTACTATTACCTGGAGAAAGGATGGCTCTCCTCTCAATTTAATTAACGATCCTAACAAGTAAGATTTAAATAAATTTTTAACATTTTTCCATAGAAACTATTAATTGCTTCCGAAACCGCCTCCAATTTCGATAATAATCTAAATTACTATTAGTATAGTTTCACAAAAAACATTTATTATTTCGTTTTTTCGATTTTTGATGAATTTTAAATAGGGTTATTAAATGTGAAAGGTGGAATACGGCCATCACTATATCACTGGTCGAGAAATCCTGTAAATTTTCTGGGTCAATATTAAATACTACTAAATTTGGGAAAAAAATCTTCATAATACATTGAATAATATATAACATATTTTATTTTAAGTAAGGCTTCAATTTTAATTAAATTAACAATTTTCACCAGGGGTGTGGAGCCAGTAAATGTTTTTCCGACTCCGGCTCCATCATTTTAAGATTAACCAAATTAATTTTAAAAATTTTCGACTCCGGCTTCATCTTAGTTATAGTTTCTCCATTTACACAAAGTCTTTAATTCTCTAAGATACAATTTTTTTATGGTATAATCATGGGGAGTCGGGAGGCCTTTCCTCCTAAGAATTTTTTACTCGGTAAAATATTTTATGCTAGTGACTTGACGTTTGATTCATTTTATTTTTGTAGCCTTAATAATTTTATTCGGTACATCAATAAGCATAGAAGAAGACAGATGTTAATTTTTTTGTATGTAAACATTCTCTCTTGAGAACATGTGAAATTGAAATGAAATTTTTTTTTTCAATAATGGTTTTTGTGAAAAAAAAATTGACCGAGACCTTTAAAAATATGGTGTCAATGATTCATTGATTCAGAAGTTTATATCCTACAAGCACTCTCTGAAAACCAGAGGTGTTTGCTAAAAACTTGCAATAAAACATGAAGATGAGGTTGAGCCTAATAGATGCTATATGAGGGTAACTTTTGACGTTATCTTGTGTATGGTACGTTAAAGCCTTCCTTTGAGAGGACATCACAATGATGCAGCTTCAAAAAAAGGAATTTTTTAGAAATTAGTGAGTTTGACAAATACGACAAAAACTTTTCAAGTCATTTTCAGCGACATCCGAGTTATTGTACCAAAAAAATTAATAAAGAAAAGTATGACATAGTAAATTTACTATTTAAGTTAATAGTTAAAGAAGTCTGCTTATGTGGATTTTTCTCATTGATCATGTCTAAGTAATTTCAAGGAAGAATAATTATCAGTGACCATAAGATTCGTCAAGGACTTAGATGTTGAAGAGCGATTCCTGGGTTTCCAGAATTGATCCATCTCTAGGGACGCCAAGGGTTTAAATTAGCTAATTTTAAAATATATATACAAAATAAAATCAGCTGGTATACCAAAAATTGCACAATCCTACGACGGATCCAGTGTCATGTCAAGGATTTACCATGTTCTCCAAGCAAAACTAAATGAAACCCCCCACACCCCAAAAGACAAAACCCACGTACATCCATTGTTTAGCCCATAGACTCAATACTTGTTTGAAAGTTTAAACAGCAAATGCATTTTTCAATTAATTGGAATTAATTAATTGGAAGCCTTACATGCTCATGCCCATCTTCAGAAAGTTCGTACATTCTTAACATCGAAACAGGCTTTTGAAATGGGAAGTTTGAGTAGCACTAGATGGAATTGTTATCATGAAATTGTAAAGCTGTATTAAGCAATGTATGAAATAATTAAAGAGATTCTGGAAGAAATCAATAATGCTCTTGAAAAAGATTCAGTGGAGACGATTGGGATTCTGACTTGCATCACAAAACCAAATTTTATTGTTAGTTTATTAGAGTTTCACTCAGTATTATTATACTTACGAATGTGCTGAGCAAATATTTTAAGCGTACGGATGCAACTCTTTGTTCAAGCTATTGAATTAATAGCAAGCACTATTGCTACTTTAGAGAACAGCAGAAACCAATTTGACGACCTCTAGAGCATGAGATGCTAACCTTCTAATATATATATATATATATATATATATATATATATATATATATATATTATATATATATATATATATATATATATATATATATATATATATATATATATCTCACTGCTGTATATATTCTCAGATGAAGGGTGTGGGCCCCAGAATAGTATAAAATGTTTATTTTATTATAAATAAGATTGGTTGTTAGTGACACCTTTATTTTGACTTATTAAAAATCTAGAAACTACCTTTTAAAAACAAAATTAAAAAATAAAATAAATTTTTCTTCCTAACATTTAAAATGTTCGATAATGTTATTCTTTTAAGTCCTAGTTCCAAAGCGCATTCCTGACTTTTAATATCAAACCTTCAGTTCTGAGAAAGATTCTGAACTGTGGATTAACACAGTTAACATTCTTTCCCTTATTTACATGGAATATTTCATGTCATTTGCTAAAATCTCTTCTTTATTTTCGAAAGCATTAATTAGATGCTTCAATTTTCTATAAAAAAATTTTTGAAGTCAAATCCCTGCTTTAATTTGCTTTGCTATAAAGGAAGGATATTTAGAGATTACCGGAGCCGGAGCCGCCTAAAAAAAAATTCTGGCTCCGCTGTCCAAAAAAAAATTCGGCTCCGGCTCCACTAATGAAAATTTCGGCTAGCGCTCCATCCCAAAACAATTTCGGCTCCGAGCCCTGTTTTTTAAGGAACATTTTTTAAATTATTTTCTTTATGATTTTTGTTACTGCTACACCGTGGTTTCATAAAATTATAACATAATGAGCCAATAAATAATTTCAGCTTATTCTTTATCAATAAAATTACAATTCCACATCTATTAAAAGACTTGTTGCCCTTAAGCTTTAATTGCTAATTAAAATTATTATATTAACATCAACACAATTCATCTCTATTTACAAAAGTCTTTCAAGCGTGCTCTCTCTCTCTCTCCATAGCGACCACCGTAATATTTTTTCTCGAATGCGAATTATTTAACTCTTTCAAAGCTTCTACAACAAAATTTTAATTTTAATATTTCGATTACTAAATACTAACTGCAATCTTCGTTTGGGCTGCAACGGAAATTTATTAAGTAGATGCAAATGTTTTTACAGGTTTTTAATTTTCTACTTCGGGAAATTTATTCGAAAGCCAAATTTGTATAATTTCAATACTTAATGAGCATTAGCTAAAGATCATTATATATATATATATATATATATATATATATATATATATATATATAATATGTATAACTATATATAATATATATATGTATATATATATGTATATATAATATATATATCAATAATATATATATATATGTATATATATATATATATATAAAGATAAATAATATATATATGTAATATATATATATATAATAATAATAATAATAATATATATAATAATAATAATAATAATATATAATATATATATATATATATATAATAATAATAATATAATATATATATAATATATATATATATATAATATAATATATATATATATATATAATAACCTTTAATATAATATGTAATATATATATATATTAATTGAGAAGATCACCTCCAATCCTTAGATAGTTCCATAAAACTTAGTAATTAATTCGTAATAGAATTTTATTTCCTTCTATGATGAGTTTTATTTTTTTTTTTTTCTTCTTATTTTTTTATATTTCCAAGGCTCAAGGGACAAAAGAACATAATGAAAGTAAAACGCAGACTAATGGAATATACTATATATATATATATAATTATATATATATATATATATATATATATATATATATATATATATATATATATATATAAAAACAATAATATATATATATATATATATATATATATATATATGATCAAAATTGTTGTGGTCTTGAAGTTGGTTTAGTAATCAAAGAAATGACGTTTTCATGACAAAAAAGTAATGGATTTTGCGTATTTATTCAACACAAGTATTTGTGTGTTCATATATATATATATATACATATATATATATATATATATATATATATATATATATATATATATATATATATATATATATATATATATATATATTACAGTTAACACCACCACTCACGGGCAAAGCCCTAATCTAGGAGGGGGTGTGCTCAATTTTTGTCTGAGCAAGACGGAGCCAAGAAGAGAGTAACACACTCAGACGTCCGACCAGTGACGAACCTGGGTCTTTCGCTTAGTTGGGCGAGTGCTCTAACAGCTGAGCTACCGGACGCCATTTTGGTGCTTGATCCATTCCTTCTTGACTTATACGAGCCGACTCCACCGAATGATCATTCTTCTTATCTTCTTATAATAAATAACTAAATCCAAAATGATGTTGGTCCATTTATTAATTTAATTAACTTTTGTATATCAAAAAGAATCAAGATTAAAATTTTGGTGCTCCTCCGTTATATTAAAATAGATTTTAATTTTTTAATTTTGTTTAAATTTTATAAAATTTTGTAATTACTATTTCTAAAAAGTTTCTTCATAGTCTGAACAAATGTTCTCTCAGGAACCATCTCCTTCACCAGCACTCAAACTTCAAATCCCTCGTTGCAACCTCTTGTGTTTCTTGGTTCTTCTCTTATTCCTTTCTTCTAAATCTTCTCTTTTCTTTTTCCACTCTCTTTTTAATG
>JABUQX010114700.1:30000-43095 GCA_015478945.1 Trachelipus rathkii
AATTAAGACATAAGATAGCAATAAACTGAATGAATTCACTATATAGTAGCACATGTTATGTTCTATGTCAAACATTTGTTATGTATTTAAGACCTTTAGTTTTTTTTTTCTTTACAATTTAATTCTGATGATTACTACATGATTAAGCATTATTTAGTAAAAGTAATATTGTAAACGTATTGTAGTTGTATGGTTAATTTAGGATTAATAAAAAAATAAGAGTTAAACCTCAAATCAGTTTCTTTTGTTATGCTTTAAAATAAATTCGCTTAAAAAAATTGCCAATATAGTTTCTGTTTTTCAGAAATTGGATAAAAATTTTTTTTTTTTTTTTTTTAAATCTGCAGTTAATAAGCAGCATAAAATATTGCTTTTTATTCTCTGAAAATGGTAAATTGATAATTAAAAGCTGGTATTTTATTAGTAATTCCTTTTATTTCGTTTTATTCATTTTGATGTAATAATAATGATAATAATTTATTATTATTGATTGATGGATTGCAGATACTCCTCGATTTATTGAGAAACCCAAAAACACACTTGCCTACGAAAAAGAAGACATTGAACTAGTTTGTAAAGTGAACGGCCGTCCTCCTCCAACCGTGACTTGGCTTAAGGATGGAGAATTTATTAAGGAGAGCGAATATTTTCAGGTAGAAGAATATTATTTTTGTTTCGTAAGGAGCAATGTAGCAGTACACTTTACGTACTTGTAAAGAATATGATTATTAATTATAACATTAGTTTTTTAGTTTAAACTGCCGAAGTAATTTTATATAGAATCGAAGCAATTCCGTTAAAATTTTCCATCTGAAATCTTCGTAATCAGATCCGCGAACTGAATAAAAATGGTTTGATAAAGTATACGTAAAATGAAGGTATATAGATAGATAATGATAAATGATTACAATAATATGTGACTCTAGTAAGGTAAGATTATTATATCTATGCTAAATGTGTTCAGGGGCAGTAGGTTAACCGGTAAGGATATAACATGATAAATGATAAGTATAGATAGTATAGTGACACTAAGAAGTTATATGTAATTATTTAGTAAGGTGCTGTCTAATATTAAATAGAAGAGAGAGTATGTGGCGATGATGATTGCTACGTTAATATATAGTGTGCAGTAAATAATACAAATGCTCGAATATTAATTAGTGAACTATAGGCTGTTATTCCAGTTATATTTGAAGTTTATGTTCAAACCTTTTGTATCATTCTATAGAGTTCGCAGGAGGAAAGATATTTTAAGGCTATAAGCATAAGTATGCTACTATTCTTATACGACTATTCACGCCGAGAAGCAGTAGTGTGTATAGGCATGGCTTTCATCTTTTGAGCGAAATTGTTTGCTTGATCGGCTTTACTTTCGTTCATATACCGAATCTCTTTATCGATCACATATGTCCGGTCAAAGGTTGACCGAGCCAGTATAGAACTCGACTGAAGGATAGCGGAATGGTGTTTCGATGAAAATAACTTCCACCGCCTTTGCTAAAACATCATTGCGTTAATATGTTATTTCTGGAGAATAGCGTAGAATACGATAGGTTAGTTGTTAATGTGCGGATATCGTTAATAGAGCAGCTAGGACAAGCAGAAAGAAGTGGAAGATAAAATATAGCAGACGCATCAGACAACTAAAGGACAGCTCGCGCATGCTTCGTCGAAGAAGAGCACGACGAGAGACGAGACAGAGCGAGGAGCGAAGAAGAGAGACGATGAGAGTAGAGATGACGAGAGATAAGAGAGGAAGAGTAGTAAGATACACGGGGCCAAGCGACGGCAAAGCAGCCAGATTGTTCTTAGATAAAGTTTCTTTAGCAAAAGGATGTTCTGTATCAAAGATAAACGCATTCCATTAAAACTAATAACAGCTTTTATGTGAGATTAGAAAGTAGAGACATTATTAATTAATAGTCGATATTATATTCAGCTTAATACAGGATATGTGTAATAGACTAATATTTGTTGATAAATCTTTGGTGAGATATTGTAATTGACAACAATGGAAAAGTTAAGAGAGTAGTTGTAAATAAATGTAGAGAGAGAAGCTCTCACAATGATGATAGGATAGTAAGAAGGATTTACGTCGCGGGAGACATTCCTCAGAGTTCACCAGTGGACTATGGAATCAGGACCTTAAGACTTGAGACCACATAGACTGGGGAGAAGAGTGAGACGGATCCGATTATTTATGGAAACATATCAAGAAGGCACGATCGTAATCTCATAAGAGAATCGCTCGAGTTATGAGGAAATTTAACATTAGTAGAGTAAGTTGTTGGAAATAATTATAATACGGCAGGCATACTAGCAGTCGGGATAGTATAATGAAGTCATTTGTAATAGTCTTTGGATGCGAGTCACTAGCGAGCTTAGGAGGAAAGTTGTTCTAGAGGTAGTGGACGGACATAAGGTTCGCTAGCTAAAGCTCGGATACATGATCCAAGTTTAGAGGATAAGCTATGATTGTGTAGGACTCTGAGGATGGATGCTACGTAGAAAATCTATTCGATATATAGACTGTTAGTGTTAGAAGAGGAATTAGCTCGTATAATATGGAACAGGGCTTTCTTTAGGAACCGTAGAGAGAGATACAGAAGGTAGTCGTGTCTATGACCCAAATGGAAGAAGAATGTGCTTATTTGTTTTCAGTTATTTGAATGAGCATAGGGATAAAGATCAGAAGCATGCGATATTGGAGATGTAGAATAGATATTGCTATTGCAATTTGATGCTAGAGGACTAATTGATTGGCCAGTCTACCGAGGAAAGATGGAGCATCTTCATGTGTCGCAGAGAGATCTTAGAGGTGTTTTCCTCCAAGGAATCAATGTATCTATAATGCGAGTAACGTGAAATTCGAATCAAAATTAAATATATATGAGAAAAGAAGATGACTCAATTACTGGTGTTTTGCTCGTAATAGAAATAATTGAGAACCGTCTTGATTATGACAGATGAGACAAGTTGAGCATTGTTTGTTAAGTATATGCAGAGGTAGATGTGGAGAGTGAAGACTGAGATAATAGATCTGGATGGTGAAGAAATCCATATACTTGAGCTGGTATGTAGAGAATACGAAGGAGGTACAGAGAAGAGGAGAAGGATAATAACGATAAGTAAATTTAGTTCAGAACCGGGTACGGTAGTATTAGCGGATAGAGAGTGGTCTCCAGTATTAGTTGAAAGTAGGACCAATATTGAAGTGTCCATGAGGAATGAAAATTTGAGTTAGG
Organism: Trachelipus rathkii; assembly: GCA_015478945.1. Classification (NCBI taxonomy): domain Eukaryota; kingdom Metazoa; phylum Arthropoda; class Malacostraca; order Isopoda; family Trachelipodidae; genus Trachelipus; species Trachelipus rathkii. Next base: position 33,246 of record JABUQX010114700.1, read on the forward strand.
TGATGATTCAACAAGGAGATTTACTATAGGTTAGACATCGATTTAACAGGAGACGAGTACAAGAAGAGACTAGTAAGGAGTCGCGGCCTCGGTGGGCAGAGAAGAGGTTTTGTAAGTGAGAGTTATAAGAACATAAGGTATCACTAAAGGGTAAACTTATAAAAATTACGCGCGTGGGAGTTGAAGGCGGTGATATGTAGTAAGAATTTGTATGTGCTCGCGGATTGAGAAGGGAGAGTCTTTGGAGGGAGGATGCTAGGAGGAAATGTAAGTGCTAAGAGGAGATGGGAAGTGGCATGCACGTAGGCTTTGAGGACTATGAGATAGACAGAATGCATTCGATAACGCTGGAGAAAGAAATAAGAGTTACTGGAGAGGTATAAGGAGTGCAGAGATACAGAGAAACTGCGTGAGGCCATTGTGACAGGGTCTTGCAGAACATAGACTGTGACGCTTGCGTGGCTTGGACAAGTAATGTAAATTAGTATATTCGTCAACCGTAAGTTATTATTAAGTATATCGATAGAAGAGTGACTTGAGAAGAATATATAAGGTAAGTGATAGTTAATTACTTTTTAATATGAATTGAGAATTTACTATATATCTATATGCTGTACATCCCCTATCATTGTCACTATTATACTTATCTTTATAGATAAATATTAAGTTCTATTGTTGTTTATTGAGCTGTATCTGGTCATTTGACTCTTTAATTTATTAAAAAAATATTCGCTTCAACTATAATGAGGACCTTCACAGAGTTTGGTCAGTATCGGAGAACCAATATGCAAAGGTTTTCCAATAGTTTCGGTAGGTTTCTCATCTGGATATATGCGATACGAACTTAACATAAGACATATTAAGCTGTTTGAAGTTTGTGTCATATCCAAGAACAATTATAAGTGCATAATTCGGATTGACATGGCAATACAAACTACTTTGGGACACTTGTTGGTGTACATTGTGTTTACTTAGGCCATAGGGGTGATTACCAAGAAAAGCACTGTTGGTGTAAGTATTAAGTATAGTCAATGCATAGAATGAAGGCACAAAAATATGTCATATGAAGGATGGATGGACAAAGCGTGTGGTTTATATGTATTGTTATGATCTGATCTTAGAAACAACTTGTGGTGTATGTTAGGCAAGAGGGATAATTGCATAACTCGGCATTGAAAACCTAGGGAGAATCAGGTAGCTAGCAGAGGAACAGAGATTCGTGTATATCAATGTAGCACTGTCATAATTTTTTGTGTCTGAGACTAAAGATAAACGATATCTTTATAATCTCATAAGGATCCTGTTCCGTGGCTTGCAGGTATTAAGTTTTTGTATACTCGAAACTATGCTGAGTATGTAATAGAATCATAAACGTTCTATTTGTGGTGCTAATGTTTTCTTGTCGCATAAAATAATCAATGCGGTCGATGAGACTTGCGCGCGTATATAGATATTAATTATATGTATATTAGAAATTAGCGCGTTCGATAAGAAACCAGAGTTCCGCTGTTTATTATAATCTTTATGTTGGTAAGCGGTGATATGGTCGTTTATGGAAGAGCAATCCCAGAATGCTCATATTTAGCCATGGGAACGATGTCAATTATCTTGCCTTAAGCAAGCGAATTTCAAAAAATTTGCATGGAGAATTATGGTGGCTGTTCGCATGGTTGACGTTTGTTAAGAGAATTGGTATCTACAACACTTGTCGGAAAGAAGTAAGATCTACTTTTTTTGTTGAGTATAATCCTATGATTAGCTTGATTAGAGTTTAGTATTAATAAGATCATAATAATATGGGTTGATTTGTAGTATGTGAGTTACGTAGAAAAGTCTAATCGCTTGGGGAATTATGGTCAATAATACCTAATCATGTGTGTGTATTATAGGAGACTGCGAACTAATTTCTGAGAGTTTAATGATTGGGGGACCTCTGGTACCTATTAAATTATTATACTATTCAATTTTATGTCCCCCATCTTAGATATGCAGAAATAGACTTTGAGTAGACTTTAGCGTTGAAACGCTTTGCCCTTTCATATTCGAGAAGCCGCTATAGGAAGTGATTAAGTGTTGGTCACGTCTTATATTCAAAGTTTTCCATTTGTGATTACTAATAAACCATTTTCTTATCCGGTATGATTGCATAAGAAATCTACCTTTAGTGGATTTTGTGTCTTGTTGAATATAAGGAAACCAAGTTGGTTCAATATAAAAATTACGCCACTCTTACAAAATAAGCCACCTAATAAAACCTAAAAAAAAAGCAATCTATATTTTGCTATTTAATTTTTCAATTTCAAAATTTTGTTTTTTATTTTTTAGACAAATTACTTATATAAATGCATAATATATACAACTATATTATGTTTCATTAATATAGTGAGTACCTAGTTGTCATTTTATTCAGATTTTTTATCCACTCTGGATATTTACCATAATTAAAATATTTTTATACTTTCAATATATAAACGCCTAAAAAAAATTTTAAAATTTAATTATACTAAATTGCTGATGAAATGTTATCATTAAAGATTTTGTTCATTTAGTAAATGTAAATATAGATTTATATATTTAATTATTATTACCTATTATTCGATAAATAGTTTAATCTAGTACACTTATTCAGAGTAATTAAAAGACACGTATACAGATTTTAAATGCCGTATCAGGTTAGTTGCCGTCATAGAACTGATAACCCAGTTCACATCATACCGAGTTTAGAAATCGTAACAATTATAGCTATCAGGTTATCATATATCGGTATGAATATTAAGCACATTTCTATTAGATATGGGCCACATCATTAAGGAGCTAGTCATATAATTATATAGATCAATAGTCATACAAAAAGTCTAAAATCATACTCTGATAAATAATATTATTATTTTACAATCATATAAGCTTCTAAGGGTGGTTTTGTGGATTTGCAGATTTGTATGTTTTTATAGACTTGTGTATAGGCTATGTTTATACAATTATTTATGGTAAGTATAAGTATTAATGTGTCTATGATTATGATAGTTATGTGAACTAGAATGATTTTGGTAGATATATTTTCTACCATGATTATGATAGTTATTTGAACTAAGATCATGTGGCTAGCTTTATATCTAGTCCTTATATATATATATATGGGGTCGCTTTATATATTACTAAGGTATATAATCATTATACGCGATCTATATATGTGACATTTAAATAATGGACACTGCTATTGTAACGCTGTAGAGGTGTACAACCTTCTATAATGATATCTTCTCACATCTATGTTATTGCTTTCCTGTAGTACGTTCTTAAAATATTTATGTTGTTTCTATAACACTTCATCTTCAATATTCAAATATTTCTAATGGCTCAGTATACTAGGATGACCGTCAGAGGTAGTTCTCAGTGCATGCTATCTAATAGATTAGGACATGCTTATTACTATTAGCTCTTACTCAGTTACATGACACCATCAATCATTCCAGGAATTCGGTGTTTTGATGGGGGTACACTCGACTCTGAAATATTTAAGTTCCGGAATGCTGGTACTAGGAGTTTTTTGTGTCTCTCAAAAGTGTCCTAAATCAAATTGAAGTTGAAACAAGTAATTGATAAAGTTGTTGACTATAGAATGTTTTCTTTTTGTGGCCGCATCATTTGATAATAGTGGTGGGGCTTTTTTGGAGTTAGAGGTTTTATTTATGGCGCAACCTGGTTTTCCTATCACAACCAAACTTCCATATAAAAAAACAGGGGAAAATAAATAAACAAAAAAATATAAAAATATATATATATTATATATTTCACCCTATATATATTGCTTACCTATTAAAATATTAAAAATAAAAAACCGGTGGCGCCACCATAATAATACTAAATATTTAGGAAAAAAAAAATTTTGTGGGTTTATTTTTATATTTTTTTTATTTTTTATATTAAAAAGTAGTTTCACATGGATAACTTTGATATGACGACCTCCACTATGTCCTCTCCATAGCGACTCTGATATCATAGGACATGGGCAGTAAGCTGTTCAACGCAAGCACTACAAATGTACTTTCTGCATCAGTTAAGCGGGGCATGAAGGCGGTTAACCAGAAGAGGTTCCACATCATTGTCTCAGATGTCCAGTCTTCCCAAATCAACACATTCTGATGGTTTTTTAATAGCAATAAAGTTCCGACAGAGAATTAGACTTTCGTAAACCAACAATTATATGACCCTTATTACTTAAGATGGGTTATATAGCTAGCAACATCTAACGCCGTCACAAAAAAAGTGATAGCTTTTCGGTGAATACTTCCTACACTGTCTCCAATGGAAAACCTAGCGCCCCTATTATCCAGCCATATTTTTGAGATGCCGCTGCTTGGCAGATAATTGACATCGTATCCTCTATTTGACTAAATTATGAGCATTTCTTGGGTTGCCTCTTCCAAACGATCCAATTCACAGTCCACTATAACTATTCACGGTTATTGTTGTTGATAAACTGAACTGTACTTAGGACATTCTCATATCGAAGCTTGCCATCAACCAATTATAGCATACAGAAAAACTGCCCCTCGAAATTCGGTAGTACTAACTTTCAAATTTCTTGATAATTTTTCATCTAATATAGTAGATGTTCTGTTACTTGCTTCTTCATCTAGAACGATAGCGTTCTCAGTGCTTTTCTCGCCTATACCCTGACTTATACCCATTCAGAAACACGTTATCCATTATCGCTTGCCACCTTAATAGTAGACGGTTGTTAATCTAGAATATGACTCTTAAAACCAGCTGAGTGTCACCACCTTTCTTCAATGAAATTAGGGTCCTAGCTACTACTTACTATATTTCGAAGATTGTCAGTTAAATAAACATTTGTACATAAAAGTGGCATTATGTTTGGGTGTGAACTTCAGTTCACTATGTTATCGCAGAGCTATAGTTTCCAACTGTTGGAATAAAATCGCCATACTTATTCTATAGAAATGACGTTGACTTAAATGATTAGGGGTTATATACGCAGGAATTCTCATTCATTTAAGTCTTATTCCCTTTATCTTCCAGCTTCCATCTTCGCACATAATCTTCGTTGACAGTGTTGCAAAGAACGAATCTATTTATCTGACCTTCACTTCTAATTACCTAGTCTCATCGTTGCGATCTACTTCTGATTTCCTAGTGTTGAAGTTTTACTAAGGACCTTATACTTTTTTCAAGGCATTAGTTCTCACTGCACGGTTTATGGTTATTAACTAGAACGACTTTATAACGCTACGTCACCGCTCACATCATTTAGGGCGTTACTCTGTGTAGTCGTACTCAAGTCTAACGCGATGCCTTGTTGATCCTCTTAACTAATTTATTCCCTCTAGGAATTAGACATAAAATCTTAAGACTCGCGCCTTACTTAATAATAGAGCACGTTAAGATAACATACTCATTATCTTTATATGTATTGTACATATCTTGCCGTTAAATGTTTCGATTACGTGTTCTGAAAGCTAGTAATTTTTATTTACAAATAATTGTTTATATATATCGAATACAATAGCAGGAGTCAAGACGCTTTTATTCGCTATAGTTCAGTTAGTACAGACCAATATCTTTGATCTTGAGACTCTAGATAAAAATTTAATACTCTCCGATATCTTAGAATTAGTTCGGTGGAGCTCAGTCTAGTTTAATTACTTATACGACAAGACAGATGTCTATATATACCTTCACTGTTCGGTGATATACATAGTTCATCCTATATTCTCAACATTTTGCATTGGAATACTTGTGTGCATCTCAGAGCGATAAGACTCGCAAGGCAGTAGTCAAGAGGCAGTTCAAGCAAGAAAAAGTTAAAAGGCAGGGATCTCGCTGAATTCGCTCGTAGGCGAAGCAACATAGTACTGACTGCCATTAAGACAGTCTGTCCAGGTTACGTGTTCCGAACTCGCGATGAATCACCCATTCTTCCTATAATAGCTAGGCTTTATGCTTTGTTCTAAATTCAGTTCCATAAAAAGCGCTGTTTGTCGAACTAATCGACCATTTCGCTATTGCTTCTTCATTTATTCTATTTAACTTTCTTATATCTGTCGAAAAGAACAAGATTAAACTTTGTTAACTAACTCTCCTGTAGCTAATTACTCTAGACTTTAATTTGGCAGTTAATTTCACCAAAACTCGTCATTTAGACGTTGGGGTTTAGGGTTTTCATGAGACGAAAAAGAGAGGATGGGAATTTCTTTTTAAAAATCTCACGTTTCAGAATTAGTCGAAGAGCTTCGTAGGTCTTACTCTCTCTCTCTCTCTCTCTCTCTCTCTCTCTCTCTCTCTCTCTTCCTCTGGTGCTCGTACGTCTCTATTTATCACTTAGGTACGGCAAGGGTATGGAGACATGTCCTTACAGGGCTGGTATCTTTATCTCTACATTTATATGATAATTATCACGAAGGGATCTATCTCAGTACGCCCCATACTGTTTGTGAACATACTTTCTTATCTTACAATTATTCGGAGAATCATTGTGAGTGACTTGATGGGGCTTAGCACATAATTTTTTCAATAGTGCTACAGTTATCTTTTTATTTCACTTCTTTTCTCTAATAGCATTTGCTTTATTAAATTCCCTCCTTTTTCAAATAAAAGATTATTAATCTTTTATGTTCTGTCTCTATTCTTTTTTTTCAATTTATAATTGTAATAATTTAATTTTAATTTTAATTTACCCTTCAAAGTTATATTTATTTTATATTTTATAATCTATATTTTATTATTAGATTTTTTTATGGTTTACTTAATTCCTTTTATTTTTCTTTTTTTTTATTTATTTTTTTTACTTTTTAATTCAACCACCGTGGTCAACCTTCTTGACTCAATTACGCGCGAAAGCAGCATACCTGATATATAAAATGACCATCACTTGAGATTAACATAATTCCACAAGTCTCTTGACTCTTACTACATTTGACCGACAATTGAGCTTCTATTGGGCGTCACATTAGTACGACAAGTGGATGAAAGAGTTCGGGTTTATGACGAAGAAAGCCGGATCAGTACATCTTCGCCACAAATATTGACGCCATCCAGCGAGCTAAGCGGTCTTCGGCTGATAGTCCTTTAAAAATAAGAGACAATGCTAGCGCTTAAACAAATCCTTTTCCCCTTTCCATAGAAGATAAACCAAAAGGTTTTTAAAACAAATAAATAAAAAATACAATAATATTGTGATTGATTTATTACTGCAACACAGTCAAAGGTTTTAAGTGCAAACAACAGCGCACAATGTCTTTATATATTCTTACTATACTTATAATAATATATAATATATAGTATATAATATAATATATATTATAGTATATATATATATATATATTATATATATTATATATATATATATATATATATATCTATATTATAACTATATTACTTAGTAACTAGTTATTATATAAAATAGAAAAATGAAAAACAAGAAGTATATCATTAAAATTTATTGGCAATAAACAACCAAATAAATATTTTGGAAAACTTTTACTACAGACATTAGTAAATATTGTAATAATAATAATAATAATAATATTAATAATAATATAAAAATAATAATGGAATAATAATAATAATAATAATAAATAATAATAATAATCATAATAATAATAATATAATAATAATATAATGTACCTTACATCTATTCAAATTTTTAATATAAGACAAAACTTATTCCTTCATCACACACGCGAAATCAAAATGATAAGTATTTTATCTTCAGAAAACAAGTTACTGACACTCAGCGCTCAGTGGTTTGTGTCCCACGTACTCACATTTGAGTGACCTGAAATAAGCAAATTAGCGCTTTCAACACTCGTATAAATAGTTCACTAGCTATTCTAAGTGTTAGATTACCCAGCATAAAATGATCAGTGAAAAAGCTTGTGACTTTATATAATTAAATATCATAAAATAATGAATATTATTAAATATAATTTAAATAATAGTATTATTATAAATAATAATTTATGAGTAATAATAATAATTTAATAATTAATATAGTAAAAGTTTCATCTTATTTTAGACGTTCCAAAATACTAAATAATTAAAATCCAATAAATTCGATCCCTTACAGATCAATATAATATATTATATATATGCTTGTTATAAGTAATATATATATTAGTATATATATATATATTTTATATAATATATATATATATATATATAATAGTAACTTATAAAATATTAATCTACTTATATATATAAGTTATAGTATTTTCATTATATTATATATTATAATATATATATATATATATATATATATATATATATACTTATTATAGTATATATTATATATATAATAGTATATTATATATATATTATATATATTATTATAATATTTATACCTATATATATATTTAGATAATAAAAATATTAATTGGACTTGATTATTGTACTTGCCAAAAAGTATGAAAGGTTTATAAATTTTATTTAGAAAGGGTTATGACGTCAGTAGTATACAGGGCAACTTTGACCCTAGAATTTGTAGCCATGTTACATGTCTGGAAACTAGTTACAGACAAAATTTGCTGTCATCTCATATTTCCTCACACTTGAGCTGTACGAGAAATCTGTAAATATATATTGTCTCAATTTCTGTTACTAATGACTGTCTCACATCCATCGGCATTATAGGTAGTTCGCTAATGTTAATTTAGAGGTTTTCTGACAATATATATTATATTTAATTGGTATTAATTCATTACTCAAATTTTCCTATGATGTACTTGCTTATATATATTACATACGTTACATTATATATATAGTATACGGTATATATATATATATATTATTAATATAGTATATATATATATTAATATTATTATATTATATATTAATATATATATTATTAATATATATAATATATATTATAATATATTATATATATTAATATATATTTATATTGATATATATATATATATATCATTATATATAAATATATATGTACTATATATATATTATAATAATTATATACTATATATATAATATGCAGGGCGGTAACATATATAATACGTACGGGTAGACTATAAGTCAAAAGCCTATTTAACTATTGAGTCATGGTATTATGTGGAATCTCTTTATATACATCTCCACAGAGAAGTCGGGCACACTGGATGGAGAGGTAATTTAATTGATAGGGTGGAGATAACTGTTCGTGTTCATTTCTTAAACATGTAAATTGCAGAAAATTTGGAATAGACAGATAATGAATATTCATGTTGCAAAAGAGTACCATTTAAAAGATGAACTTAAACTATAGCAGTAGTCGCTAATATTACATAACAAAATCATATATTCGTGAAATGTATATATGTGAGTTTTAGGAAGATAGCGACATATATGAGGTTTATGTATTACTGTGGTAGGAGCGTATAAAAAGGTGAAGATAGATTCAGGATGAGAAATTTGGGATAGCTAGGTGATCTTTTAGAAGGTGTATGTTTGGATCGCATTAAAGGTAAGGAAAATGACGCCAAGCGGCGAAATGGGTACAGATTTCGTGGACACATCAATGAAGATATGGTTACATCACTATGCGCGGCAATAATAGGCGACTCAGACAAAATTATGCACGGAGGGTCACCCGATAGTATCATGTGAGTTGATGTGAGTGGAGTGGATTGGGTGTGGCTCAAGGAACGGGAAGCTTGGCACTAGTATCGGGACTCGTTTGCATTAGCGCTTTTCGTCGTAGAAATTGCGGATGCACCAGCGGATCACAGCAAAGTGTGTTTTGCTGGTTGGTTTCTCTAATTTGCCCCTACAAGAGGCGACCCACATTATGGAGAGGAACAAAAAGCTGGATGCGAGTCTTTTAGCCTCGCTACACTAC